>JAUMHN010433648.1:0-12040 GCA_032360265.1 Heliamphora ciliata
TCGATGATATATAACATGAAGGAAAAACACGTCAACATTTATATATATCAAAATTAACAAGGTTCGGGGTCTCACACAATCACTGACAAATAGAGGATGTAGACACCCTAATTTGATCCCGCCCAATCTTAGATGAATCCGATGATGAAAACAAGTAGAATAGTGCCTCAGTTCGATCCTCGGGAAGTGAATCATGCTCAGTATTTGAATCCGGAACCTTCGAACCAACGAAATTTTGACGAACCATCGAAATTTGCTACCCAAGTAAGGCGAACACCAACTCTCTTCATGGCGCCCGCCATAGAACTTTGTAGAAACCCTAGCCCAAAGTGGCGACCGCCATCTTCCTTCATGGTGACCGCCCACTTCCATTGTAGCGACCGCCATAGAACTTTGAGGAACCTTCCAAAAACATGGCGACCTCCAACTTTGATTATGGCGACCGCCAACTCCAAATGGCCTAACGTGTCCCAAAATGTGGTAACACCTTATTGGTTGAAGAATTCTATAAATACCGTACCCCAGCGTATGTTTTCAGTACGAATTCTGAGTGAGAGAGACTCTGCCGATACACCCAGCGATTCTGAGCCTCGACGCCGAAGCCTTACCGAGATACCGAGTCCCGAACCTCCAATACCTACATTGAAGTCTATATTGCTTGGATCACCACCCGAGGATTAAACCATTGAAGCACAATTCCCGACTTGAGGATTCCACAATTCAGGTACTCTGTTTGGATCCCCGGTCCTTCTAGTCTTATTCTCTCTCTTTTGGGGTGACCGGGTTATATTTAATTTCAATTATTGTATTCCTTTTTATTTACATAATTAATCTTGTCATCATTTACATTATTTCACTTAATCTAGTTGCTTTAATTTCATTTAATTTAATTGCTCTAATTTCTTAGTTTACACTTTCATACTAAGCACATTATCTTTTTCTTTAATTAATTCATTAACTAGTGCTAACATCAATTAACAATACGACTAAATAATATCATTATTGTTATAAAATAAAGCACTTACATAAAAATGGTTGTAATCATCAATATTACATCCATTTAAATTCTAGCATTTTATTCTTTTTCTTTTATTTTTATGTTAAAGTAATGCTCAAGTATTATTTACTTCCATTTCTTTTAATTAGTTTAATCTCCTTTTACTAACATTTCATCTTTTTTCATTTATTTAATACTCCATTTTAATTATTAGCTTTTATTTTCTTTCCTAGCATTCCACTCGTTTTCATGTAATAATTAGTTAGTTGGGTTCACTTTATTTTCTTTATTATTTAAAATTTTCTTTTCTTTTAACTTAATGTAATTTTCTTTCAATGCATTAGTTATTTCTTTTTCATTCATTTTTTGTAATTTTAGTGTAATTTTTTAATTTTTATTTTCTCTTCTTTTTTTTATCTTCTTTTACTATTCATTTTATTTTCTTTAAATGCCGATGCCACATTTTCTTTACTCTCTCTTTAATGTTAGTTTAAAAGTTCCTTAACTAGAATTAATCTAATTTTCTTTTGTTACTTTTATTTTTCATTTTGTTTTCTCTTTCTTTTAACAATAAGTGTAATGTTTCTTCCTAAGTATTTTATTATTAGCTTTATTTTCATAAAAATATTTCATAACTTTATTTTCTTTTTCTAGTACTTACCTTATTCTTCTTCTTTTTTTCTTTTCTTTTATTCAATTAAACCTAAAAATCACAAAAAGCTTTTTAAATTAACTTTCATCTTTAAATGGTATTATAATTTCTTTTTTAGTTAATACTCCATTATTCTTTCCATTTCTTCTATTTTCTTTTAAAATGTAAAAGTGTTAATAACTGAAATTTTTTAACTTGTCTTCTATAATATTTTTCTCTTCTTTTCTTCTATTAACAACAAAAAGCACAAAAATATGAAGATATTTTTTAATATTCTTTTATTCTTCTTATTTTCATCTTTTATGTAAATAATTAGATTTTTTTTCTTAATAGTATTTTTTACCCTTTATATCTCGTTAAATTCTTTTCTTTTTTTTAAATCCTTAAAAAACTCTTATTTTAATTTTATTTGTTAAATAGGCTTTCTTTTAGCATTTTTCTCATTTATGCATTTCTCATTTCTTTATCGATTCATCATGTTAACTTAGTTAATTTTGGTGATATGCAAGTTTTAGTTTCTTTATTTGAAAACATGTTTAGGATAGTTTAATTTTTCTTTTATAGTAAATCCATATTTAAGTAATTTTGCCAATTTTTAGTACTTTTTTTTATTCTTTTAACCAAATTATGCTGGTTAGGTTGTTTTAATATTATTGCATGTGAGTATGTGTTTCACGTATCCTTTAGATAGAAACTGTATGTCATAGGATTTAAAATTTTTTCTTTTGACTTTTATTCATTTTGGAGTGTTATGTACATATTTTATGTATTTTTTATACTTAATTTTGAATGTTCTCTCTTTGCCCATATTTTTTTTATTTGCATGCATTTGAAAAATTCTATTAAAGAACCAATGATGATTAGTAGAGGCTAACCATATGATTGGGTGAACGGGGTGCCTAACACCTTCTCCGATTCGTACCTTAGTCCCCGAACCCTTTTCTCTGGTTAACGTTTTCAAGATCAGTAAGCTATTTTTGTTTTTCTTAATTTTTCTCAAAAACTAAGTGGCGACTCCATTTTCAACAAAAAGGGTTTTCAAAATTTGGTTTTCACGGTGTTTAAGATATTTTTCAAAATATATTTGATTTTTCTTATTTTTTTTGGACCCCTAAATCCCAAGGCCACAGTATTTTCTGGCGACTCTGCTGGGGACTGATTTTCAAAATCAAATAAGAAGGCTACACTTGAAAACAACATTGATTCTTAATAAAATTTCTCACTTCCATTTTCGCATGCATATGCATTGTTCTTCAACACACCCTGCCTGGTCGACCCGATACCCTGAACGTTAATTCGTTTCGAAAATTGTTGGGAAGACGAGCAACCCTTGCTGACTATACGCTACCATAGGTGCAGTAAAAGAGTTCGGGCGTACTGTTTGACCATGTCCTGCACCATCCAGGCATGGGAGATATATACCCGACTCTATTCAGAAGGTACCATGTTCGATTGACCAAAACTGGCCTTTTGCATATAGTGAACTTAGAACCCCACAATTAGGTGTTGCTAACCCTAATAGGATTATGTGCTTTTCTTTATTATATGTTTTGATTGTATATTGTTAGGATTTCTTGTTCGGATCAGGCTAGTTCTTTTTTCAGTTTCGGCCCGGGTTCTCTATTATCTTTTGAATAGATTAGTTTTTCGCCTTTGGGTCTTTACCAAAATTTCGTCCTTCACCTTGATCAGTTTCTCACGCCGTAGTTCTCTTCCCGGGGTCGTGCCCATGTTTTGTTCTAACACCTCTCTCTCTCCTTTGGGTTCTTCTCGAATTGTCGATTTTTTCCTGTTGTTGTATCAGGCTTCTTCCTGGGGTCATGCCTGTGTTTCGTTTTTGGACCTTTAAGATAGTTTCTCTCCTTTTTGGGTTCTTCTCAGGTTGCTAACTCTATATCCCGTTTCTTAGTCGAGGCTTGCTTTCTTTAAACCTCTTTCTTTCGACCTATGAGAGAAAAGTTTTATTTTTCTACTATTGTGCTGCCAGTTTTTTCTTAGAATCATAGGTCGAACCAATCCCTTGAGGGTTAGAATAATCTTCTCGCTGGAACGCCGTCTGTCTTTTCTCTAGAACTTAGTTGACCTATCCCCTTTGGTTCTCATCCGGAGTTTTCAGATGTTCAGTTGTTAGGCTACTGGTATGAGCCCGATAGGGGCATTATTTCAGTTTCAAGCTGTTTTGGGTATCTGAGATATTCGCTGTTTGATGTCTGAACTCTTTCGAAAAATGTCTGAAACTGGTTATTTCGCTTGTGGGATTTAGGTTTTTTCTGTGGGTTACCATTGATCCGGGGAGAGTACAGTCGACACGAGTGTGGGTAAGATCAGAGTCGGGTAGACTTCGCAGAGTTTTTGAATCAACAGATATGGTCGAGAACGAAGTTAATCTGACAGCCTTGATGAGGGCTATTACCGAGATACAGTGGGCCGTGGAGCAACAGACCCAGGCTCAAACTCAGTGTCAGACCCAAATTCAAGCAATCCAGGCCCGTGTGCTCGGTGTGAATGGACAGCCTGACAATACGAATGAGAATGATGGAGATTTTTGGGATGACAACAAGTGACCGGAGATACCACAAGTTGCTGTGCCACCTCGGGCTCCCCGCCCGATTGTGGTAGAAGAAGAAAACACTGCCCAATCTATGGAATCCACACTGGCAAAAAAGATTGACCGAATGAAAAAAGCATTGAGGAAAGAAAAATGAGTAGAAGAATATATGCTGGACGTAGGTGGTTTATGCTTGTTCCTAGATGCAAAGCTGCCCGAAAAGTTTAAAATGCCAGAAATGAAAAAGTTCGACGGTACTGGGGATCCTCATATTCATTTAAGGATGTATGTGGGCACTCTCTTCCCCATGGGGATTGATGATCAACTCAAGGCCCAATTGTTCCATCGATCACTTTCTGGATCTGCACAGAGGTGGTTTCTCTCTCTCGAAGTGGTTAAAACTAGAACATGGGAGGATATAGCCACTGCCTTCATCAGTTAGTACAGCTACAACGTCCAGCTAGACGTCACTACTCGAGAGCTTGAAACAACCCGACAAGAAAGTCGGGAATCTTTTGTTGACTTTCTGACCTGTTGGAGGGGCAAAGCTGCAAAAATGACAAACAGGCCAACCGAGAAAGAGCAGGTGAGAATGGTGGTTAAGAATCTACAATCTCCATTAAAGCGCTACCTCATCACGCAGCCACTTTTTACCTTTGAACAGTTGTTCGACGCTGGGGTGCAAATTGAAGACACTTTCCAATTTGGTGATAGCGAGAAGACAGAATCCAGTCAGAAACCACCAAGAAGGAATTTTCCCGCAACCAACCAAAACCAATCCGCAGCAACTAACCTCGTGTCCTACTCAAGCGAGGTGAACCTTTTGAAGCCTTCTTCTTCCACCCATCAAATAAGCAACTTTCAACAGTCAGGAAATGGTCAGTAGGCACAACAACAGCTGCGAAGAACTTTCACCCCTCTCAACATCCCATTATCCACTGCTTTGAACCATTTGATAGAGAAAGGACTCATCAAGGTACTAGATCCCATGCCGGTGCTCGACCCGCTTCCTCTGAGATACAATGCCTCTCAATACTGTGCCTTCCACCAAGGCCACGGGCATCTGACTGACAAATGTATGACACTCTGACATGAGATCCAAAATCTCATCGACAATAAGGTGATCCCTCCACCGTCTGCTGCTCCAAAACCAAATGTTGCAACCAATCCTCTACCGAATCATGCCAAGCCATCTGGGGTAAATTGTGTGACTTTGGGACAGTCTAAAGACCCGAGTCAATTTATTTGTTCAGTACGCCTACCGCGCCCGTCTGTTCCATCTATCGAGGACTTGACAAGTTGTTCATTCATGATGATCAGAGGCAGCCGAGACAAAATGAAAGAATAAAACAATAATGCCTGGGAATGGTATCGACCCATGATCCAAGTTTACCAACATGAGGAAGAGGAGCACAACGAGGTGGATGATTGGCCGTTGGGTTATCCAACTAGGCCTTATGGGTTTGGCCACGTACTCGATGGAATCACCATTTCCCAACTTTTTGAGGAAGAGGTACACATTGATGACATGCAATCTTATTGGCTGGTAAGGATCGTGTTGAAATCTGATGGGGCCGATTGGGTTGACTTTTGGGCCACTCAAGAGCAGCAGATAGATTTTATTCAGAAAGACATTTGGGAGGAAATTGACAACACATGGGCTATCGAAGACGATGAGTAAAGAAGGGAATGGGCGGCCGTTAGTGACCTAAACGATTTGCAGGCGTTTGAAAGCCCTCCGCACGTAAACGAAGTGAGACAGACTAATAATGTCATGCCCGGCTTATGAGACCCCAAAGATGGCGTGGAGTATCTTACCCGAAGTGGAAGATATTTTAAACTACCTCAGTTAGAGAGAGAACAGCCGAGTGGAAAAGAGAAAGAGACAGAGCAAGAACAGGAGGATGATGCCGTATTGAGACAGTTGAAAAAGACATAGGCCAACATCAGTAACTGGGGCTTGTTGATGGCTTCGCAAAAGCACAGACAAGATATTTTGAAAGTGTTGAATACGGCCAGTGTCCCGATAGATGCAACCCTCGAGCAGCTTATTGGACTTATTCTGCCAGCCGTTGAACCAAAAGTCATTTTTTTTTTCTGATAAGGATTTGCCCGCTGAAGGAAAAAGTCACAACAAGCCACTCCACATCACTGTCAAGTGCCTGAAAAAATAGGTCCCAGTAACCCTCATCGATAATGGGTCCGCCTTGAATGTTTGCCCATTGAGAACAGCCATCTGCTTGGGGATGAGGCCCGACTAATTTACTCCCTGCAATCAAGAAGTGAGGGCCTATGACAACACCAGAAGGAATGTATTGGGATTAGTGTCATTCGCCATTTCAGTGGAACCTTTGGAAACGTCAGTAGAGTTTCACATGCTAGACGTGTCGGCTTCCCTCAATCTGCTGCTGGGCAGGCCGTGGCTACATGATTCAAATGGTCAGGCGGTACCCTCTACCCTTCACAAAAAACTAAAATTGATAAAGAACGGGACAATGTTGACCATCCATGGAGAGGACAGTATTCATCCTCCGAAGGGAAGAGTGGGCACAACTCTGCTAGAAGTTCAGCAAAGTGAAGATGACGTGTCGCTTAGTGGTTTTCAGTTTGATGAGGTTAGGGCTGTTCAGACACTAATGAATGAGGAAGAAAGGTATGTCAACTCACAAGCTTTAATGATGATGAGGAAAATATCCTTCTTCCCTGGCATGGGATTGGGGCGTAAACAGCAAGGTATCCCGGAACCCATTCAGGTTTTGCCCACTTCACATCATTTTGGTCTAGGATATAAACCAATGGAAGAAGATCTGGAAGGGCCTAAAAGGGGACGAAAAGCCAATTATTCTGGGACACTCAATGGATACTTCATCAAGGAAGGGGAAGACTTCCCCTATTGCGGTTTTCCTAAGCAATGGATCGACGAGGAGACTAATCAAAAGTTGCCAGGGTTGGAAATATTCTTCAGCCATCAGTTGTCTGACACGGAAGAGGAAGAAACAGTAGAATGGAAAGAGGAAGGAAAGAAGGTTCAGGAAGAGGATTGGGCTGACAAGCTTGATGGTACTGACCTAGGAATGTTGTTCAATGAGAAGATAACTCGGCTTTGTATAACTGATCAAAACTGCTACATGATGGGTTTCAGTGCACCAGCCGACTGTACCTAGCTCATTGTTGGCGCAGCCACGAAGGAAGTAAAGAATTAGACCGTTGAGTCTGATGATGTGCACATTGTCTATCCCGAGTCTGGGATCGAGTCTGAGTCTGTAATCGAGATCACATCTGTTGGTGCTCTACTCCATGCTTTTACCATTGAGTTTTTAATTCCCACTATTCTTAGTGAAATGAACATGACTTCCGACTACTCTGCTTTGTTAAATTTATTTCATACGCTTTCTGACGATTTTGAATTCGACGGGGATATCCCCGAAGAAATAAAATTTTTAATAAAAAGAGAAGAAGAAATGTGTGCCCAATCAATAATTAAAGAAACTTTGTCAATAAATCTGGGTAATGAAACTAACCCGCAAAATGTTCAAATTGGATCTTCTTTATCCTTAGCTGAACAAGAACGATTAATAACTTTGTTAAAAGAATTCAAAGATATGTTTAAATGGCCTTACAAAGATATGCCCGAAATTGATCCCGACATTGTCCAGCACCACATCCCCTTATACCCTGATGCTAAACCGGTCAAGCAAAAATTAAGACGAATCCGACCAGAATGGGCTCTAAAGATTAAGGAAGAGGTTGCCAAACAGATCAACGCTGGGTTCCTAATGGTAACTGAGTATCTAAAATGGGTAGCCAACATAGTGCCAGTTTTAAAGATGGACAGTCGTATTCGAGTCTGCATGGACTTTCCTGATCTCAACAAGGCTAGCCCGAAAGACGATTTCCCACTGCCACGCATCGATGTCTTGGTAGACAGTACAGCGGGACAAGCCTTGCTGTCATTCATGGATGGCTTTTTTGGGTGCAACCAGATTCTGATGGACCCTGAAGATAGAGAAAAGACAACATTCACCACGCCTTGGGGCACCTATTGTTACCGTGTTATGCCATTTGACTTGAAGAATGTCGGGGCAACCTATCAAAGGGCTGCCACTTCCTTATTGCATGACATGATACATAAGGAGGTTGAAGTGTACGTAGACAACATGATAGTCAAGTCTAAGGATCGGGATGGTCACATTACAACGCTACAAAAATTCTTCGAGAGGATTCGAAAGTACAAGATGCGGCTTAACCCACATAAATGTGCATTTGGGGTCACCGCCGGAAAAATACTTGGATTTATGATCACCCAACGGGGCATCAAAGTCGACCCCTCAAAGATCAAAGTAATTTTGGAAATGCCTCCACCGCGGACCGAGCGAGAAGTTAGGGGTTTTCTGGGAAAGATCTAATTCATCAGTCGCTTCATCGCAAAATTGACAACTACCTGTGAACCCCTCTTCCACCTGCTGAAGAAGGGAGTCAAGTTTGAGTGGGATCAAAAATGCCAAGATGCCTTCGATGTCGTACGATAGTACCTACAAAACCCTCATGTTCTAGCCCCTCCCGAACCTGACAGGCCACTGATCCTCTACTTGTCAATGACTGATTCAGCTATGGGATGCATGCTTGCACAAGAGGGAGAAACCAGAATCAAAAAGGCCGTCTATTACTTAAGCAAGAAGATGACTGGGTCAAAAATACGGTACACGCCGCTGGAGAAGACGTGTTGGGCCTTGGTTTGGGCTTCCCAAAAACTGAGGCATTACATGCTATCTTTCACAGTGAACATCATCTCTCGGATGGACCCGTTGAAGTATCTGTTTGAAAAGCTGGCACTAAAGGAAGGTTGGCCCGATGGTTGCTGCTATTATCCGAGTTCGATCTCTAATATGTCACCCGAAAGTCAATCAAAGGCAGAGTAGTGGCAGAATTTCTGACCGACCAACCAGTCGAAGGGGATGAAAATGCAGAATTCCAGTTTCCCGACGAACAGTTAATGAAAGTTGGGGATGACAAATGGACTCTATATTTTGAAGGCGCTTCCAATCAATATGGCTATGGAATAGGAGTTCTTCTTGTCACTCCCGATGAATCACATGTTTCGTTGTCCCTAAAACTCAATTTCGAAGTCACTAACAATCAGGCTGAGTATGAAGCATGTTTAGCGGGATTGGAGGCAGCCTTAGAACTAGGGGCAAGGAAATCGAAAGTCATTGGAGACTCAGCACTGGTACTTTTCGCAAGCAAGAAGAGAATAGAGGGTCAGGGATTTAACCTTAATTCTCTACCATCAAGTGCTGCAGAAACTGATACCGTGCTTCAAATCAGTGATCTTTACCCATGTGTTGAGACTGCAGAACAAGTTCGCCGATACACTGGCCACCCTGGCATCCACAATTGACATACCACTCAGAGTACGGAAGAGACCTTTAATAATAGAGCAGAAAAGAAAGTCGGCATACGAGATGATTGCTGCTATTGGGGAAAGCACTAACAGAATTCCATGGTACGTTGACATTCAGAACTTCATAGAAAAAGGAGAATATTCCAAGTTTTCCAGCAAAAAGGACAAAAGGGCATTACGACGATTATCTGCACAGTTTGTCGTTTGTGGTGGTAGATTGTACAAATGAGAACATTTTGGGGTCAACAAGCTGTGTGTAAACATGGAAGAAGGCCAAGAACTGATGAAAGAGATACATGCGGGAGTCTGTGGACCACACATGAGCAGAAATATGCTAGCCAAGAAGATCCTACGACAAGAGTACTTTTGGATGATGGTGGAGACGGATTATATACAGTTTGTGCGGAGATTCCACAAGTGCCAGATTCATGCAAACCTCATGCACGTACCCCCATCTCAACTGTACAACTTGACGTCACCATGGCCATTCTCTGTATGGGGAATCGACGTAATTGGCAGAATAACACTGAAGGCATCTAATGGACACGAGTTCATCGTAGTGGTCATTGACTATTTCACCAAGTGGGTGGAAGCAGCTTCCTACTCAGTATTGAAGGCCTCCCATGTTGCTAAGTTTATCAAGAAAAATATCATTTGTAGATACGGAGTTCCCCACGAGGTCATTTCGGATAATGGCTCACATTTCCAATGGGAAGTCTTGGATCTTTTTGAGGAATACCGGATAGTGGCTCACAAGTACTCGCCATATTGACTGCAAACCAATGGAGCAGTCGAGGTAGCAAACAAGAACATCAAGAAAATTCTGCAAAAGACAATCAACTCGCACAAAGATTGGCCAAAGTATCTACCATTTGCACTCTGGGGATACTGAACGTCGATCAAAACTTTAACCGGAATTATGCCATACTCCTTAGTATACGGGATGGAAGCCGTCCTTCCCATTGAGGTGAAAATCCCCTCGCTAAGGGTAGTGGCCGAGGCCAGTATCTCAGAAGCAGAATGGTAGAGAAACTGGATGGAAGAATTGTTCTTGTTTGATGAAAAGAAGACTGCAAGTCCTATTTCATGTACAAGGTTACCAAAGAAGGATAGCTCGAGCGTTCAATAAGAAGGTTAAGACTCGAGATCTTAGAGAAGGCGATCTGGGTCTTAAGGAAATCAGAGCTCCTATCTTCGACCCGAGGGGCAAATTTAAACCAAACTGATCTAGATCGCTTCTGATTAAAACCATCATGACCAGTGGTGCAGTCATAATCATGGATTTGGATGGCAATGTATTCTCCACCCCTGTTAACCTTGATCAACTCAAAAAGTACTATTCCTGAGATAAAAATAAAGATAAAATAGAAGCTCGCTGAGTTGAAAATCGAAAAGGCAATTCAGGCAAAAGTTAGAGCAGCCCGCAAGGCTGAAAACTCGAAAGGGCGATCTTGGCAAAAGTTAGGGCATTATAAAAGGAGAGTCTCAATACCCTAGTAAAAACCGAGCCCGAACTACGTTAAGACATAATTCCATCTTTTTGAGATACGTAGGCAGCTTTTTTAAGAAGTCCGGCCACTTTCTTTGTCTTTAACCATCTTGAATCTGAATAAGATCAATGCAAATTAATTCTTGAATTTTAATAGTAAAGTCATTAAATCTTTGGATAAATTTAAATCATCTTAAACACAAAGTGGGAGTTTTTTCATTACTTTAGACAAGACTACAAAGTTCTTAAATAAAAAGAGGGCACACAAGTCCCAAACGCTACAGATAAAAAAAAAAAGAAAGTTGTGAAATTTTTCAAAATAAAGCAGAGATCTTCAAACCCTTCTCCTTTTCGTTGCTTGTTTCCCCTCTTCTCTATCTTTCTTTTCCCTATCTTGTATCAATGTCAACTATGTCTTGTAGTCAGCAGAAAGATCGGGACACTGCAACTCGTGCTTCTCCATCAATGAGCGAGATGGCCAGGCATCCCGATACTGTGTTAAAAGAGGAGACCGCAGTGTAGAGAAAAACAAACGGCCTCGAATACTGGAAAATACGATCTGACTTCGCCCGAACTGCCGCATGATCCTATGGGGGTAGTAGAAGGTAGTCTGATGTAGGCCAACAAGCAGCACACCAGAATGATCTATAGTGGTCAGAGTCATAGCCGGAATCTGCCACCAGGGGCACTGCGAGGCAATGTTTGGGCCAATTAGAGCAGAAAGATATTGTCGCCAAGATGCCTCAGTGTCACATATCTGATAACGCGGATGGTAAAGGAAAGCAGCGGCATTGTGTCTATCAGTGGGAGGTTTCTATATAAGGTTCACCTTCTCCATCAGCCAGATCTTCGGCAAGAGTTAGAACAATAAAAGAAAGGCTTTTCAGTGTAACAGAGAACTTGATACAAAGGAAGATGTTCAAATCACCTGGAGAAGTAAAGGGCTGCCAGCA
>JAUMHN010433659.1:0-12040 GCA_032360265.1 Heliamphora ciliata
AAAGGTATGAAAAAGGATGTGGCTTTATTTGTTGCTAAGTGTCTCACATGTCAACAAGTGAAAGCAGAACATCAGCGACCGGCAGGCATGCTTCAACCATTACAAGTTTCAGAGTGGAAGTGGGAACACGTGACGATGGATTTTGTTTTCGGCCTTCCTAGGTCACCGAAGGGACGCAACGCAATATGGGTAATTGTGGACCGATTGACGAAATCTACACATTTTCTCCCGATGCATACAACCGACTCGGTGGATAAGTTAGGAAGACTCTATGTTCAGGAGATTGTGCGATTGCATGGAGTGCCAATATTGATAGTATCGGATAGAGACCCCCGATTTACCTCGCGATTTTGGCAGGGCTTGCAAGCAGTTTTGGCAACCAATTTACTCTTTAGTACGGCATTCCATCCTCAAACCGATGGTCAGTACAAGCGTACAATTCAAATTTTGGAAGATAAGTTACGAGCTTATGTATTGGACTTTGGTGGTTCGTGGGAAGATCACCTACCACAAGTTGAGTTCGCATACAACAACAATTACCAAGCAAGTATCGAGATGGCCCCGTACGAAGCCTTGTATGGAAGACCAAGTAGATCTCCGTTGTGTTGGATCGAAGTTAGAGAAGCCTCATTGCTAGGTCCCAAATTGGTGAGGGAAACAACCGAAAAGATTGCTACGATCCGAAGGCGTTTGATCATGGCTCAGAGTCGCCAGAAAAGTTATGCCGATAGACGGAGGCGACCATTATCGTTTGAAGTAGGGAATTTTGTATTTTTAAAAGTGTCACCGAAGAAAGGTTTCGTAAGGTTTGGCAAAGGCGAAAAATTGTCGCCACAGTTTATAGAACCTTTCGAGATACTTGAACGGATTGGGGAAGTAGCGTATCGACTGGCTTTGCCACCCTGGCTTTCATCTGTACATAATGTTTTTCATGTATCGATGTTACGAAAATATGAGCCCGACCTCTCACACGTGATAGATTGGTCAGAATTGAGACTACGAGAAGATGTTTCTTACGAAGAACCACCGATGAAGATTCTGGATACCCGGCAACAAGTTTTACGAGGCAAGACTTTATCTTATGTAAAGGTGTTATGGCGATATCATGATGTGGAAGAAGCGACCTGGGAGAGAGAGAGTCATATATCCGATCCAAATATCCCAAGCTGTTTGAGTCATAAGGAGGATTGAATTTCGGGGATGAAATTCCTAAGGGGGGGAGGTTGTGACAACCCAATACGCATTTATTTTGTTGATCTTCACTTTTAGTTCAATATTGTGGTGTGACAAAATTTAGAGTATGAATTTTAATAATATGGAGGATTGTGAACGAATTAATGAGTTTTGGAATAATTTTAAGATCTAAAATAACGATAAATTTTGATAATATGCTAATGAAAAAAGTTAAAATGAGGTCATGAGAATGAGGCTAGAGATTGGGTTTTATTTTAAAATAATTTGTTAAATTTCTGATTCAGTGATCACCGCTCGAGCGGTGAAGTTCCGCTCGAGCGGACTATCAGGCTGAGTTTTGAAGCTTCTCAAGTCTTGGAGAGAAATCAGGAGAATATTTATATATATATATATATATATATATGATCCTCCTTTATACACGTGAGCTCTTTTCCCCCTTTTCTTATTTCTCTTTTTCTTCTCTCTCTCTTCTTTCTCTTTCTCCTCATGGAAGAGCTCTACCTAACCATGAAATCCTAGTTTTCTACCACCCAAATTGAATATGGAGACCTGATTAGGAGAGATCAAGGAAAAATACCAAATTTTGGAGCAAGAAAAATGAAGATAAAGCCTTAAGGAAGCAACGAAACCCAACATCCAAACCCTATGAGGGAGATTTGAAGAAATCACAAGCTTTGACCCAATCCAAGGTAGGATTTATATTATCTCACATGTTTTGCGTAGATTTTGGTTGATATTTTGTGTATATGAGTAAAAATTGAGTCAATTACATGCTTAATTAACATATTGGTAGGTTTGTGTGTGGGTTGAGTTAGTTTTCATAAAAATGGAGGTTCATAGGAGGTGATTACCCATGAAATTGATGATTTGTGGTATCAAAAAGGGGTTTTAACACTTGAATCTAGTGTTTTTGGGTTAGAAATAAGTATTTGAAGCATGTTTGAAAAGGGGTTGTGCGTTTGGAGGTTTGGAACTCAAAACAGGGCAAAATCTAAGGTTTTCTTGGGTGCCAGCGCGCTTGAGCAGAGCCCTGTTCGCTCGAGCACTCACATAGCAGAAAGTTGGGCGCTCAAGCACCCGATGTCTGCTCGAGCAGACTAACTTCGCAGGGCCAACTTCTTTTGATCATATCTCCCTCACTCGGATTCTGAATTGGGTCATTTTTGTACTCAAATCGAAACTCCATAAGTCCTATTTCCAACAAGACTACTCTCATAAGAAAATTCTATTTGTAGAAAAATTTATGATTAAAATAGTGAGAGTATATCAAAATTTCTTAACCATTTTTTACCCGTTTTTAGCCGAATGTTTTAGAAAAAGTTATTTTCATTATTTTTGGCCATTTTTCCTAAATTCCTAATCCCTTGAGCTAATGACACACCTATATATATAGATTGAGTTGGGATGCATGCATTGAACCTGTTGGTTGGGTTTTTTTTTACAATAAAAGTGGGTTTTAAATTGATATATGTATATATACATGATGGTGTATACCTTTTAAAATGATGTGATCTTCTTGGTATCAACCTTGTGTTATGGGTATTTAATAACATTGTGATCTATGAAAAATTGGTACCATTGTGATTTGTGAGAAACTATATAATGAAGGTTGTGATGGTAAATTTGGATTTGGAATCATAATGATGTATTATGGTAATGAGTGGGAGAGGAACCATTTGAGGGTTGGACTCCCAGGTTATGAAAATGAATCTAATTAACTACTAATGAACCATATGGATTAACGTGGACTAAGTTGGGCTAGCAGCTCCGCGGTGAAAAGTCCAAAAAAACTTGCGCAAGATGGGGACCACATGCCCACGGGTTAGCTCCCGAAATGTGGTGTTGTGTCATAGTGAGTTATAAAACTATCTATTACCCAATGGCTTCGCGTAGCCTATTGAGAATTAATAGGGAGGAGTTTCTATAAACTGCACCCGACACCGGTTCATTAGAAGTGATACGATTTTGTGAAAATCGGGAAAGAAAACGAAGGATTTATGAATGGTAAACAAATGGATAAATGGAGACTAATCTGGGTTTGCGTGAGTATGTGTGTGTTAAATAGAAATGACTTGGTGAAAAAATGCATATTTATTTGGTTACACCCATCACACCTCACAAATCATGCATTATATATGAGTTGATCTTTATCTTACGAGCTTCGGCTAATGTATATATGTCAAACAAAATTTAGGTTCCGAAGAGCAGGGTGACACCAAAGCTATGGATGCTTTTGGAAAGGACAAAGAATGAGAGCCGTGATTTCGTTGTTTCTTTGTTTTTGTTGTACATAAGATAATGAAAGTGATGTAATGAAAGTGATAGTTAATGTTGAATGTATGTTATCTCAAATCTTTGTGGTAAACTTCGGAACGTAATCTTGGAACTTTAATCATTTTGTTAAATCCTTTAAGTGTTGTATACAATATTTTCTTACGTCTTGGAGTATTACCTATGGATATGGTTTATGTATGGCATGTTTTGGGGTTAGCTTAGGGACCCGGGTTTGGGTCATGACAGTGCAGGACTATATGCATGACCATTCAGTAACAATCGTTAAGACTACAATCCATGTGATAATGCTAGTAATCCGTTCTCGAGTCACTCCCCGCTAATGTCTCCTATAAATAGTATCCATTGTGATTGAGATACACCTCTAGCCAATCCAACATATATGAACATAGCATTGACATATACAGTGTGTGACTTCTTCGTTGCTATGGGTCATAACTGGGTTGGTGATGATAACTTTGTGTACCCTCTAGATCCTAACCTCCACTACAGTACGAACAATGTACGTTCCATGCGAGATGAGTTGCATTATTAGATTATGCAATCTGAGGTCCTAGTACATGATTGCCGAGCAATTGGTGTTCAAACCCTACGACAACTGGAAAAGAATATACCCATTGATACTAGTCCAAAGTTTGCAGATGGCTTTGCATCGTTTTCGCGAAGAAGTCAATCGCATGCAAATGCGGTTACATAGGTTCAATTGTGAACAGACATCGAGGGAGCGAGTACAAGAAGGTTTAGTGTATGATGCGTCATTGTACTATAATTGGAGCATGGATCGATGCTACTTACCAATCAGATATTGAAATGTCGGACGATGATGGAATATGGGTTAGTTCAAAAGTTCAATTGATGTATCAACGAGATGTTTGTATTCAATCATTGAAGTGTGTGTTGTAGTATGTGTCGTACTGATAATTCAAACTATGTATTGATAAGATATGTGTGTATTTGAGCACCAAAGTTGTGTTTATGTTGTTGCTCAAGTGCGTGTTGTTACATTCATTTCAAATTTAAATTTGAATATAGTATTAATCCATCGGATAATCATGCAGTAGCTAAAATAAATATAGATATAAAATTGCGAGAATAAATAACCATAGCGAGCAGCCAGTTTTGTGAGGTCACCATAATCTGCATAGACCTCTATTTTCAGTGTTATTTGATGTGTTGGAAAGATAAAATTACACACTTAAATATTTATATATAATTCTGAACCGAACGGTCAATGGATTTGTCTTCAAACGATTTTGAAGTTAGCTTCTCAAACTTGGACTGCCTAGAACAATTAAAGATGAAAGCGTGTTTACCAAAAACGCTTTCAGTACAAGACCTAAAAGTGTGTTTACCAAAAACGCTTTTAGTACAAGATTTAATCGTTCTTGTTTAGCTTCTCAAACTTAGACTGCCCAGAACAATTATAAAGGAAAGCGTACTTATCAAAAACGAATTTTGTGTAAGATTTAAAAGCGTGTTTAGTAGAAACGTTTTTTTAGAAAAAATAAAAAATGCTATTATTAATAACATTTTACTTATTAAATTGAAAAGTAGTTTTAGTAACAATGTTTTTATGCTTTAATTTTAATACTATACTGTATTTGGGGATGTTAGGAAGAAAGCAAACGCGTTTATATGCGAAAGGTTTCTGGGATAAAAATAAAATTTTAAAATTCCTACCTCTTTTTAAAGAGCCCAACAACTATGGAAAGCACTGGGGCGGGTTCGGGGATAAAAGGAGAAACAAAATTAGAGAAATTGTTTTTGATGGTCTTGGTTTAGAACGGCCGCTGTTGTAACCTACAGTGCTGCTAATTCTATCGAACCATCATCATGAAGCCTGGTCTCATCACTTCACATCACCGTACTCAATTTCATGGTGTCACCCGAACCAATCTCATTCGGCGTCACTATCCCATTCCCTTCCTCAGCTGCTCTTCTTCTTATTCTTCTTTAGGTCCCATCTCTGTAACTTCTCTAAAAAAAACCTCTTGTTATTGGCTCACGATTTGCTCCTCCAACACCCCAAAATCCTCCGAGAGGGATAGAGAATCGACGACAAATCGAATGCAAGAAACTTTGAATGCCAATCTTGCTGTACAGAACGACGAGCCGCAGCAGAATCGCTGGAGTGTCGAAGTGGGAAGCCCCAGTGTTCCCTCCTATGTTCCAACGGCCAAATTGAGCTTGAGCGACCAAGCTTTCTTTCTTTTGGCTTTCGTTGGTTGTACGGTAACTATTTAATTCTTTTTTTTAAGGATCAAATTGAAATTTTGAATTCCTTACTCTATGGTTGTGAGTTAACAATGACCTTTGTAGTTTTGAATAGTTTCTTTGTTCTTGAAAAAAGTAATTGTTAGTTTCCATGATACTTTGTATCTTCTTTTGAGCAAAACTTCACTCAATGTGCATATTATCCCCCACATTAGGAAATAAATACCAAACTCCCCTTGGTTTGAGGGAGTTAGAACTTAGAAGGCCTCAAACTTCATTAAAAATAATTTGCAACCGTCGCTGCCCGAAGAGAAAAAGTCAGTGGAGGGAAGAGAATCTGAAACTGATATCGAAAGAAGACAGACCTGTTCATCAGGAAAAATATAACTCCGGAGCCCGCTGTGGTTGTGAATCCCCATTGTTCCAGAGCCCCGTTGAAGGTTGCATCTTTCACCTAGGTTACGGTGCATGGAAAATCTTGACCATTGATAACTTAGTTTAGAGGGGCTCTTTGTTAAGTAATCGGTGCTGCCTTACATGTAAGGAAGAGCAAGAGCCTGTCTTCCACTTGCTTATTCACTGCTAGTTCACCATAGAGCTGTTGTTTTGATGCGTTTTGGAGTTGATTGGATCTTCGAGGAAGATATGATTGGGGTTTTGCTGAGTTGGATTCATGGGAGAGTCTCGAGAAGAAGGAAGGGGGTTTGGTCGTTGATTACCTTGGGTCTGATGTAGCTGATTTAGCTGGAGTGAAGTAGGAGATATTTCGACGGGACTGAGTCACTCTTGCATAAACTGAAGGGTGCTCTTCTTTGTAATTTGTTCAATTGATTGTTTGAGTGTGGTCCGCCTTTAGTTGATGAAATAGTTAATTTCTCATAGTCTTTGCCTTTGTGATTTTTGTAGGGGTTTTTGTTGTTTACTCTCTTTTTTGGTGGGAGCTAATTGTCTTTCTCTAATGTTGTAGGGGGTATTTCCTGATTTAGGCGACATTTCCTTAATGCCTTTTTAGGGAATCTCATTTAATTAATAGAAAAGACTCCACTAATATTAAAATTATTAATGACAATAAGTAAAGCCGAGAACAAAAACAAAACTAAATGATACTAAGTGTTGCATCCTAATTAATTAGTTGGGATCGGCTACATGTATCATTTTTTGCGAGCTATATAATTAGATATATCTTTAGTTAAATTCTATAATCTCATATCCTTTGTTACTACAACATCCTATGCCAATTGTTAGGCTTCCCTCCATTATTTCCATTGCCAGTAATTTTATGAGTTTTATTTACTATTATATCTGTTGATTTACGTTATATATGTACAAACTACCTTAGTTTATTTTTTCATAACTAATCTTTAATTGGTGCGACCTATACCATTTCACAAATATTTTTATTCCTGGTGTTATATTTTGTAGTCTTACTACCTCAATATTTTCATTTTAATAACACTCGTATTTTTTAAATGTTGTTTTTTAGCAGCCCAACATTTTATCCCAAATAGCATCACTGGTCTAATAAAATTTTTCTTTAATTTTGGAGGTATTTGTCCATTGCATAATACACCAGAAGCACTTATCCACTAATGTTAACCAATTAACAATCCCTCTCTTGTCAATAATTGAACCTAGATACGAAAATATTCACTTTTTTTGGGTATCTCATGGTATTCAATCTCTATTTCTTTGCTATTAATAATTCTTTTTCTCTAAATTTTCATTCTATATATTTGGCTTTTTTCCTACTAATTTAAGCCCTTTTGGCTTAAATGGATCTCTCAAAATTTCGAATTTAGCACTAATTCCTCTAATAGTTTCATCCACTAGGACAATATTCTCCATGAACCACATACACCATGGAGTCAAAGAAGAAAAGAAATATTGCAATTGTAGAAAATGATGTTCAAATTTGAAAATGGGCTAGTAATGAACTTTCTATAGATGCTCTTAATATCATGGTTTGTGCTTTGATAATGTGGTGGACTTGTGAATTTGCTTTTCCTGCTTAAATTCTTTATTAAAATGGTTTGTTGTTGTTGTTGTTGTTGTGGTTGTTGTTATTGTTGTTGTTGTTTTTTAAAATAGTTTGTATCTTTTTGTTTTATTTTTTTCCTTATATCTGTTGTGCTAATTTGTTCAATAATAATAATACAAGTGAAATCTGATTCATGCAGACATCTGCAGCGTTTGTGAGTCTTGTTATTGCAGCAGTACCAACACTATATGTAAGTTATGCAACATGCTTTTGGCTTGCATTCTTTTCTGCTTTCATGTCTAAACCAAGTATACATGCGATTTACATGTGTTGCGTGCCTCTGTTACTCTATTGAGTTCTTGCAATATTATTTAGAATGCCTATTGTCTGTGTCTAATTGCAATGCATAAAGATCAATGTTTTCACATAACAATGCCTGTTGCATGCCTTGGACTTTCATTAATTATTTTACAAATATCGAGCTTCATCATGCAGACTTGACCTCATCCCCCTTTTCGCTAGTGCATCAGTAGCAGTCCTCATTGAGCGGAGCACCCACCTTTATGTTTTTCCAACTAGGGCACAGATGAGGACACGGAAATCTTTGATTGCATTTATATTAGATGTAGTGGGATATCTATGATTCCAAAATTGATTATGATAGACTATATTAAGAGCAGTTGAGCACAAGTACAGAGGAAAGGCTAAGGATAAATCAGCAACTTTTTATTCTAGAAAACAACTCCGATTAACAAGCATCTTTTTGGTATCTCGAATGTACAATAATTATCCTTTTTTAAAAATTCAATCAACAACTTCTAACCAACCAAACGACACCTTAAAAAAAAAAGGAAAAAAGTATGTTTGTGGATAGATAAAGACGAACAGCCCCCCCCAACTAGTCGCATGGGATGGGGTGCTTGTGGTAAGCTGCCTTGGATATGAGGAATTTTTAAAAAAAGGCAAAGTCCGGTATTTGACGAAGATCTTTCTATCAATAGATAGAAATGAGTGTTCAATATAGGGCCTAGGATCCATCCGCTCTAACCCAAAATTCATTGCTTTGGGCTCAACAAAATTTAATAAAAGAGTTTCATGGAAACCTAGACCTGTAGATTAGGCCAACGGAACAAAAATCTTAAACAAATCCACTAAAGCATCTTCAAAGGATATTGTCCCCAAAACCCTCAAAAAGCAAACCCCAAACAACCCCTATCTTAAGTGTTTTATTCTCAAAACTCTCAACAATCAATTGCAAGGGTACAATCAACCTTAACAAATTAAGAACTTAAGAAACTTTGAATAATTAGAGTAGTCTAGATATAAATAAAACCACTATAATTGTCAAATCGAGAATCAAAATTATATTTTTCTTGATCTTGAATCCAATTGAATTGTGAATGGTGAGGATTTGGTTATTATTTTTAATAAATAAGAAGCTTCGTCCAATTGAAACATGTGATATATTCGTGAATCGTATGATTTTGATATGATTCATGCTTTTGTTGATCCACTAGTATGAATTGATTGCGTGGTTATCATACTGAATCGTGACTTAGATATAACGAATCGTGCCTTAGATATAACGAATCGTATGATTATGATAATAGAACACAAGACAAAAAAAAAAAAAAACATGACATGAACAGTATTACAACTCATGGATTATAAGTAAATTCATGTCCAACTAGTTTTAAAAATTATCGCAATTCTCTTTTGTAATGACCCAGCATTTGGTAGCTCATTAGCAGACGGTGGGTAATTACAAGTGGTATCAGAGCCGATCTTGGTCTTGCGATGAGCTCCATGGCTATATGGTGGAGGAGTAGAGGCTCTAGAGAGGTGTAGATGCCCTAGGACTGTGTGCCATGTGCCCTCGTATAAGGGAATTTACTGGACCAGAGGACGCAACGATGATGTTATGTAATAAAAGTGTGAGAAAATATCATAAACCATCTCACATTAGTCTTGGATGGAAAGTTAGTGACGTATAATAAACATCCGTTGCTACTCGTGGACACCCCATTTTGACTACCATAATGCATTGACCGACATTTAGCCCTTGCTCAATGAGCATGCTTGGTTTAAAGAGCTCATATGGTCTCTAACAAGAATGAATCGACACAAGTGTCGTTCAAAAGATTTAGTTTCCTTAAACCATTTTCTTTGTTAAAAATGATTTTCTTCACATTTTCGTGAACCCTTTTTCTTATCATCTAATCCTTGTCTCGAGTTAAGAAAGTTATCGACTGTGTTTGTTGAACCCTTTTGTCTTTGTTTTAAGGCCAGGTAAGCTCTTCTTGCCTTCCGTGATGCCCAAAAATACTCTAGAACTCGAAAAAACTAGCCTTGGGAAAGCTCCCATTGTTGGACCCACCATATAGTTTCGTCATATATGGCCAGACCAGCCATAGGGGCATTCCCCCTTATCTTTATATTATTTTTCTAAACTTTCTAATATGATAGGGGCTTTTATGCAATCCCTACATCAGGAAATGACTAGAAATTGCCACTTTTCAAAGCCCATAAAGGACCCTCCTCAAATCCTTTCAACCCATGATCGAGAGCTCATAAATCCATCGAGCTAGAGAGAACTTGAAAAAGTACTCTCGAAGAGCTTAACAATTACTTAACACTTGAAACTTTCAATCATTTCTTCAGTTTGCTAAAGTTCGCGCTCAGTTTAAATTTTTCTTTTAGTTCTCTTTTGAGCGTTCTCGAGTGTCGAGGGTGCGAGGAGGAATTCAGACGAGTCCAAAGTTCAATTCTGTGGCCCTAAGGACACGCTATTTGGCTAGTTGGTGGTCTGCATGCCAAGGTAAGTATTTTTTTTCTTTCTTTTTCTTGTTTTATTCATTTTATGCATGTTTTGATTAAATATTTTGATATTTTGTAAATTTTGTTGTTTTTTGCGTTTTGCATGTTAGTTAGTATATTTTATTTTATTTTAATTTAAAATTTGTTGATTTGTTTAATTTATTTGAAGTGGTTTTCAAAATGGTAGTTCCATGCTAGTGTAGTTACTACCCATCTCCTTGAACAATCCAAAACTGCACATGTTCACTAAGGTCTTATTTACTGTTTTTTGGCTTTCCTTTTTTTTTCTTTCTTGCATGTGCATGAGTATGGTAGGGTCATGTTCCCTCTTTAAAACTCTTTTGATAAGCTCTTTTTGAAAATGTGGACAAACATAGTCATTTACTCGTCTTTCATACATTAGTTGGGTATATATGCTTATTTAATGAACGAGTAGTGTTGAGTAGAGGCTAATCACGTGGTTAGATTGAATGGGTGCTTAACCCATTCTCACTCAGTACCTTGGCCCTCGAGCTCTTTCCGTGGTGATGAAAGGATTAAGTCGAATCTAAGAAGCTATTGCATAGGTTCTTAGACCTTTAAACCAAGCGACTGTCAGGGTTGTTTACTAAAAATCATGGATGTTGCTGATTTTAGTATTTTATTTTATTCTTTAATAAAATTATTTTTCTATTTTATGAGAATCTTAATGAGCAATGCATGCAATATCATTTCTTTAATGTTATGCATGGATATCTTTTATTCTATACAGTATTTAATCTGGTGTGTAGAGTACGGCTTGCACACAGAAGACCAGAATAGAGGTTTTTGCAGAATATAAGTTTTTGTTCACAGTTTAAATGGAATTTGATAAACCATTGGTAGGACTGTAGCACAGAATTTTAGTAGGCCTGTCTTGGTTACGGGGAATAGATAATAGCATCGTCTATTGCTTCGACTCGCTGTGCTAGTACACTGTGTATTGAACGGAACCACATTGGGGTAATTAATTTTATACTGACTATATAAATTAATTCACCCCTCAAGGCTATTATGAGTACTTGTGCTCTTAATCCCAAAATAATTATTATTCGCATATCTTTAATATTTGTTGTTTTGATTCATTAGAGGGTGCGATTTTTTACGGGTCAATGTTCCCGGTGAGTTGGATAGCGGTATTAAATATATGACAAATATTAATTATTTACGGAATTCACGTTCTGGTGATTCAAGATTGACGATACCCCCTTAAGGAAGCTTATAAGTTTTGACCGGGGCAAACCATATAGGTGGATTTAATTATCCGGCCGTCAAATAAATTAAGCGGAAGGGTTTAAGGAATTTTAAGAAGCCGGTTAAATTAAATTGTCAGTAATTAAATTTAATTGACGAGTATCGAAAATCTTAACGTGTTGAGATGGGTTAAACATTTAATAACATGAGCTCGAATAATCGGTTTTGAGAATGTGGCTGAGAGTGCAATTCCGATTCTTTAGTAGTATGTATTGTAATTTATGTTTTTATAAAATTGTCTCAGGAGTAGGCAGATTTTCATAATTACATTAG
>JAUMHN010433670.1:0-12038 GCA_032360265.1 Heliamphora ciliata
ATTAAAAAAACTTAATTTTATTTTCTATTACAAAATATTTTAATTAAAATTGAATTTTTGAATTAATTAAATTAACATGATAAATAAAACAGATATGCAATCATTCACGCAGTGGATGATTGCATATCTGTTTTATATATATATATATTCCGATTTTATGATCGAAGTGAAATGTTGAGGCATTTCAATCTCCTGAAGAGGATAAGCTGTAATAATTCTCTTTTATTTCTAATTTCTGTGTCCTGATTGCATCAGGCTTCCTTGATACTATCTAATATATCAATATATATCATATCAGTCTCATATATATCAAAATATACAACAAAACTAGCCCTGAGAGAGAGAAAATCACCGACAATCACCAGCCACCACGAGCACCACCTTGTCGCCACATTCAGGTGGCTCTTGCCGCCTCATCCGAGTTCTGTTTTCGACGAGCTTTATACTGTTGAAAAGCTCTCAAAATATGAAATTTTTTTCTCAAAAAATCTGCTCGAAACCTGTACTGAAAATGGCTAAAAAAAATTGCCAAAATCTCAAAAAATGCTGTTGCCCGCCACAGTACTGCGCTGCCAACTTTTCGAGACTTTTTTTTACATCTTTTCGAACTTCATTTTTGGCGTACTTTATATCAAAAGAAAACTCTCAAAAAACATAATTTTTTATGAAAAAATCTTCTTGAAAACAGCTCGAAAAAGCTCCGAAAAATCACATAGAATAGACTGCCACCGCTCACAAGCGCCGCCACCTAGAGTCGCTAACTTTTCGAGGCTTTTTGACCTATTTTCAAACTCTGTTTTCAACGTATTTTATACCGTTTGAAATCTCTCGAAAGGTAGAATCTTTTTGTTAAAAGAACTACTCAAAACAGCTCAAGAAACTATCGAAAAATTGCTTGAAAGCTGCTGCTGCCAAGCGTCACTGTCGCCGGCCTGTTTGCCACCTGTTTGGGTTGTGATTCTGACCCAATGTTTTTCTAATTTTTGACAGTATTTTGAGATATATTTTACTGTAATTTTATGTTTAAAAAATTTCCCAAAAAATAGTCCAAAAAATAGCCCAAAAAATCATAAAAATCATCGTCGAACCGCCACTGGCAAAGCCGCTAGGACAGGGCTATTTTGGTATTTTTTCTCGTTGTTTTTGACTTATTTTTATATGTTATTTTTTATTCATAAATATTGCAGAAAAACTCACCAAAAAAATCGTTTAAAATCATAAAAAACTTACCGCGATCCGTGGCCCGTAAAAATTTAAACTACCGCCGATGCCGCCGACATTCTTGAATATGTTCAACCTGTTCTTAAATAATCTAAACAAATATTTAAAAATATAAAGTTAGCTATTACATCAATCATGTGTTCCGAAGGCTCACATTTAATCTATCACGGTTAACCCCCGTGATTAAAAAATAATCATCATTCACACCATTCAATCAAATATGAAAAATAAATGACGATCATAAAACCGGAATTAGAACGTCTACAACACAAAGTTAGCAACAGTTCTAAAACTACCTGACCCCGATAATCAAAAATAAAAAACAAAACGACTCTAATACCAATTGTTGGAGGCAAAACTGTCAAGATCTTTGTTTTTACAAACGATTATTTGGAAAAAAAAAATTAATTGGACGGGTAAATGCCAAAACGGAATCCAGATAAAACTTTTGATGACGAACGATCAAAATAAAACCCGTGCATCCGAAGTTAATTTAGAAAAATACATTTTTACAGGTCGAATCTTCAACTACGATTTGAATCCGAGTTGAAGCACCTATCAGATCTTCTATTGTATTCTCTTATGCAATTTTCGGATATAGTGTAGGCTATAATCCTCTAAGAACTCATACCGGTAAAAGCAAGATAACTTTAGTCTTAGAAGACAAGTTATGAAACTAGTTCAGCCTACCCGCATATATATAGGGCTACAGTAGGGACATGGAGAGTAATTATGAGTAAGACTTCTAGTAGAACACAGACACGTATCTGCAGTTTCTGCAATTAAGCAAACCTTATAGTGGTATATGAAATTATGAAAAATCAGTAACGGTTTCTGTAATTTTTATAAAACATTGAATTATAGTTCACACCACTAAAGAACTATAATTGCACTCTGATCCATAATCTCAAGACCATATAGCATTGAGCTCATGTTATTAAATGCTTACTATTTCTTCCCACATTAAGATTTTTGATACCCATCTATTAAATTTAATTACTAATAATTTAATTTAATCGGCATTTTAATATTCTTTAAACCCTTCCGCTTAACTTATTTGACCACCGGATAATCAAATTCACCTGCAGAGTTTGGCCCGGTCAAAACTTATAAGCTTCCTTAAGAGGGTATCATCAATCCCGATCTTTCGGGATGTGGATTCCATCAATAATTAATATTTTTCATATAGATAATACTGCAATCTAACTCACCGGGAATATAGACCCATATAAGATCGCACCTTCTAATAAATCAAAACAACGAATATTAAATATATGCAAATCAATAATTATTTCAAAATTAAAAGGATAAGCACTATCCATAATAATCTTGGGGTATGAATTAATTTATATAGTCAGTATAAAATTAATTACCCAAAATGTCCCATTTAATATACACAAAGTGTACTAGCACAGAAAGTCGAAACAATAGACGACGCTATTTTCTGTTTCCCATAACCAAAATAGGCTTACTAAAACTCTGTACTACAGTCGTACCGATTGTATGTTCATTTTTATTTAAACTGTGAACATAAAACTTTTATTCTATAAGAACTTAAAATCTGATCTTTTATGTGCAAGCCGTACTCTATACACCAGATTAAATACTATACAGAATATCGAACATCCATGCATAACATTAAAAAAATGATACACATTTATTACTCATAAAGATTCTCATAAAATGAAAATTTAATTTTATTAAAATAAAATTAAATACTAAAAATATAGTTTTCAGTATATTAACCCTAACAATGCTACGACTAGGACTTTTTTCAAAGAGGAGCAATCACCCAACATGGCCTTAACACTTGTTACTGTTAGGCGTCTGGGTTCAACTCATAATGCTGGACCTGTAAACATTGTTCATCAAGCTGAGTCCATAGGAGATTCTGCTCCTATTACTGATAAAGACAATCAACCTTCTAGTTCTCCCATTTCTAGAGATAATGTATTTCATAATTCTTAAGAATGTTCTTATATTCTTTTCTTTCAAATTTTATTTCCTAATTTTGACTATCTTGTAGGTTGATGAGCCTCATGCCATCGAGGATGCTTTGGACATCCTTCTTGGTCGTATGAACTCCTTCACTGAATCCATGGCTCAAGTTCTTTGTAGGCCAAAAGATTCATCTATTGATCCATCGATCCAGGCAAAAATAAGTTATTTTTATGACCTTCTTTCTCTTTCTTTTGAAGAACTTTTTCTTTCAAAGGCTCAAGATCTAATTTCATGTATCAAGAAATTATCCATCGTTGCCAAGATTATTTTTACTCATGATCAACAAGCCAAGTTGCCAGTAATGGCCTCAGAGTTGGCAGGTAAGATTGCCTTGATCCAATATCGTCAAGACACAATTCACTCCAGACAATCTTATATCGATTCTATGAAGCCTGTGTCTACTGCCATTTCTGCTCATCGAGAGAGAGCTCTCCAAATCAAGCAAAAAGAACATCTACTTCAAGAAGAGGAGTCTCAACTACAAGCTAAGCTTGGTCAAATTCGTCTCAAACGGCATGCTTTGAAGCTAAAAAGAGATGCCTTGATCGATGATACTAAATATCTCCTTTCGAAATGAGAAAATAGTTTTTTCAAAATTCAAACAGCTTTAGAAGATTTAGGCAAATCACAATTCAAATTCAAATCCCAAAATGTTGAATGGGATTTATTTAAATCTTCTTTCCCTCCTTTGTAACTAAATACTTTGATATTTCAAATGTTGATATTTTGAATGAATGGATGTGTCTTTAATGTTCTTTTATGGTTTTTCACATGGTTAGATAATATCTTTTTAGATATCTTCCACTGATTGTTTTTTTATGTAGTTCACCATTGAGGAATTCTAAATGATATGCCCCATTTGGTAATATTTTTGTTATTCGAAAATAACCTTCCCAATTTGGTGACTATTTACTAAATTCAGGATCCTTCAAACCTAATGGTAATATAGTTTTTCAAACCAAATCACCTTCTGCAAAACTTTTACTTCTCACTTTCTTATTAAAAATTCTTTCGATCTTTTTCTTTTGGGCTTGGATATTAGTAAGAGCTTGTAATCTATGTTCTTCGAGGTCTTCAGACTCTATTGTCATTGTCTCATGAAACTGATCATTGGGCAAATTATCATGATAGGCTACCCTTTGTGGCTAAACAGTCACTTCTATAGGCAACACGGCTGCATAACCATATACTAAATCAAATGGAATAGTCTGTGTACTATCTTTTTTCGAGGTTCAATAAGCACATAACACTTCTGACAATAACTCATGCTACTTCCGAGGGTTATCCTCAATGACCTTCGGTAAAGTCATTTTTATTATTTTATTAGTGGCTTCAACTTGCCCGTTTGCCTGAGCATAATATGGTGTTGAGTTTATCATTTGAGTCCCATATTATTGGACAAATTAATTGATTTCACTTCCATTGAAAATTGTCCCTTGATCTACAGTTATTAACTGTAGTAATCCAAATCAGTTGATTATATGTTTTTTTATAAACTGTCTAACACTACTCTGCGTTATATTTTTCATAGGAATTGCTTCAACCTATTTTGTAAAATAGTTTATAGCTACTAAAATGAAATCATATTGCTGTGAGGACGGTGGATGAATTTGCCCTATCAGATCCATTGCCCATCCTCTAAATGGCCAAGGTTTTACAATCGAATGTAATTGCACGGCTGGGACTCTTTAGATAGGTCCATGCTTTTGGTATTCTTGACATCCTTTAGTATAGAATATACAATCTTTTCTAATAGATAGCCAATAGTATCCATATCTTCTAATTAGCGAACTCATTTTTTCTCCTATTTGATGGGCTCCACAAATTTCTTCATGAACCTTAACCATCACTTTCATGACTTCGAACTGGCTAATACATAAAAGTAATAATTCATGTGAAGCCTTTCGAAACAATTCATCTTCAATAAGTGTATAATTCATTGATCTGAACCTTGCGGTTCTATCAACAATGATTGAAGGATCTTATAAAAATTTATTTATTTCACTTCTCCAATCATTCAACACAGGCTCATTACAAAATATTTTCATATGAGTTATCTTGTTTTGTAATGACTTTTCTCTTTTTTATATTTTTATTAATCTTTCATCTTTTTTCTTTAGAATTTTAACTCCAAAAGCTAATTATGCCATTTTATTAGTATCATTATTTTTTAATCTAAATACGTGCACAAATTGAACTTCTTTAAAATTCATTATTAGCTCATTTACTTTATTCAAATATTCAATCAAAATATCATTATGACATTGATAATTATCAGTCACTTGTCAAATAACCAACTGTGAATCTCCAATAACTTTTAAATGAGTTATCTTAAATTTTATAGCTATTTCAAGTCCTATCACTAAGGTCTCATACTCTGCCTAGTTATTCAAAAAAACTTACTCTTCATTCAATTGAAAAGCAAATTGATACATTTTTTTATTAGGAGCAACAAGAACTACACTCGCTCTTACTCCTTGATCAGTTTTTGATCCGTTAAACATGAGCTTCCAACTTTGAATTGCTACGCAATTTAGCTCACACGAATCATCTTCAGTTTTTCTAATGATATATTTGGATGATCTGCTAAAAAATCAGCTAATGCTTGTCCTTTAACAGTCTTTTGAGGAACATATACAAAATTGTATTCTATTAAGAACAAGACCTATTTTTCTTGTCTTCCTCTTAAGATAGGTTTAGCTAACATATGTTTAATGACGTCAGTTTGTGCAATAATGTGTACCGTCGAAGGCAATAAATAATGCCTTAACTTCATTGTAAAAAAATACAATGCTAAACATAACTTTTCAATAGAGGTATATTTAGCTTCGACATCATTTAGCCTTCTACTTAGGTAATAAACTGCTTATTCATGTCCTTGTTCATTATTTTGTGCTAACAAACTTCCTATCGACTTGTCATTAGTAGAAATATATAATTTTAAAGGCTTACCTAGAATAGGAGGCATCAAAATAGGAGGTTTCGTTAAATATCCTTTCAATCTTTCGAAAGCATCTTGATGCGCTTTTCTCCATTTAAATTCATCTCCCTCCTTCAACTTGAGCAATGGAGAGAATGCCGTTGTTTTTTCTGCTAGGTTTGCTATAAATCTTTTTAGAAAATTTACCTGTCCTAAAAAACGTTGGAGTTCCCTTTTCGTCGATGGTGGCTTAGCTTTCATAATAGCTTTAGTTTTATTTTGATCGACTTCTATCCCTCTTTTATGTACTAAGAATCCCAAGAAGTTGCATGTTGATACTCCAAGGGCATACTTTAATGGATTCATTTTAAGTTGATAATATCTCATTCTTTCGAATATTTTTTGAAGACATCCCAAATGTTCTTTTTGTTGATCAGATTTGATCACAATATCATCTATATATACCTCTATTATCTTTCCTATAAAGTCATGAAATATGGTATTCATTACTCTTTGATATGTTGTCCCAGAATATTTTAGTCCAAAAGGCATCATTACCCATTTATATGTGCCTAAGGCGCCTGAACATCTAAATGTTGTTTTATGAGTATCTTGTGGAGTAATAAAAATTTGATTATACCCTGCTTGCCCATCCATAAACGATAAAATCTTGTTGTTAGCTGCTGAATCAACTAATAAATCAACCACTTTTATAGGATATTTATCTTTAGGACTTACTGTATTAAGATTTTTATAATCTATGCAAACCCTCAATTTTCTATTTTTCTTCATTACTGGTACTACATTAGACAACCATTCAACGTACCTGGTTGTTTAAATAAATTTGGCTTTCAGAAGCCTTTCAATTTCTTCTTTAATTAAAAGAATGATTGCATTATTTATTCTCCTAAATGGCTGTTTGAGGTAAAAAGTTTGGTTTGATAGGCAATCTATGTTCTACAAGATTCCTATCTAAACCTGGTATTTCATCATAACTCCATGCAAAGCAATCTTTAAATTTATTTAGAAAACATATAAGTCTACTTTTCATCATATGATTCAGATTTAAACTTACAAAAATAGGTCTGGGATCTTTACTAGATCCTAAATTGACCTTTTCTAGCTCATCCTGCACTTCTACATTTACATTATCTAATTTAACAGGTGTAACAGTAAGTTCCTCCATTGTCAATCTTGCATAATGTTCTAAATCATCTTCAGCTACACACTCCGTCCAACTGCATGAGCAACTTTCTCCTAATTTGCGTTCAAGGAAGAACATATAAAATTTTTCGAAAGTAGACTTTATTGATTTCTCTTCTTCCGTCAATTTGCCCTCTTTTGACTTCAAATACTTCATTAGACATCAATGTTATCAAACTTTTTCGTAGGCCTCTTTATGATATTAGGCCTAAAAAATCCTTGACTTGCTTCTTTGAATCCTTCTTTGACTACTTAAAAATCTGTTCTCCTAACAGACTTGAAGTTCTCACTGTTTCGACGACCATCGAATCCCTTTCAGCTTCATATGATAGAGCTTCAACATTGTGTGCATCAGCTTTAAATGGGTTTCGATCAGCCCAGCATATTTCTATATCTTTTTTACCTTCATCATCTTCTTGTTTCAAAAAGATCAAAGCCTGGTGTAGGGTGAATGGAACACATCCATTCGAATGTATTCAATCTCGACCTAATAGCATATTATAATTGGATGATGAATCAACCACAAAAAATGTAATAATCATCTTCCTTTTTCCAATGCTTAATGGCAATGCTAAAACGCCATGCGTAAATGAAGTTCCTTCAGCGAAATTACTTACTGTAACTTTAGTTGTAATTAAGTCTTCTACTCTTTTTTCTAAAAACTTCAACATCCTCGATGGCAGTATATTAACTACTGCTCCATTATCTATGAGGACCTTGTCAACCACCTTTCCATTGACTATTACTGTCACGTATAAGGGTCTTAAATGTCTTACCAATGTCATTTCGGGAGTTTGCATCACCACTTGTGATTCCCATGTTATATCATTTCAAATCTCCAACGAATATGACAAAGGCATTTTCACCTCACCTTTTTTATCTTCACTGTTGCTTCTGAATTATCTTCGACATCTTCGTCGAGGCCAGCAGGCTAGTTTGGCTTCGCCTAGAACCTTTTTGGTAAAATAAGTATCATATTACAATCCTCATTTGGTAAAACAGATCCAAACTAAATTACTTCAAATCTCTTTCCAAAATCACCTGAATCTAACCCATTCGATCTTTGGTCTTTATCTTGGGTTTTAATCGCTTCTTGATCCTCTTTCATATCTGATACCTTACTTAATTCATCTTCTGACATAAGTAATCTCTTGACCTCATCTAGCTACCTTTCCAAGGCAGCCTTCGATGTGGACTTTTGCCCCCAGTCTGTTCATCCGACTGGCTTTTACTTTCTTATTTAATTGGCTTCAATCCTTCTCTTGTCTATACCATGTTTGGTGCATGTCGACGAGGAGAAGGTGGACTTCTTGGATAATCCTGGTGCATGTCTGACAATGCTCTAGCAACAAACTTCCTTTGTAATCTGCGTTTTTGAGAAGTAGTAGCCGACACATACCATCCCTCTGAAGAAGGGAACTTAAGATGTTTCAATCTGTTCCATCGATCAATAGGTGAGAGAGGAGGTCTCACCATCCTTCTTTGAGGTCCTTCGAAATGTCTTTCCTGTCGATCTTTGAAAGGCATACTCTTTCAAAATCCTTGCCATGGTGCAGGTGTAGCCATACCATATGACCCATTAATTGGCCTTCTTCCATGGTGTTTAATCTCTTGAGTTGCTGACAAACATGAAAATACTTGATTCCCATTTAACATAAACGGCCCATCATTTGGCATGTACATCTCAACTTCACAATGACCAAAAATACGCTGATCTGGTCCCTCATAAATTAACTTAGCCCCTACATAAATTTGTAAATCTCCTCCTCCCATTGTATTGAAACGCAACACTGCATCCAAGAAACATATTTTCATCTCTTTTTCTGGTATTTCTATCTCGGCCTCTTGTATAGCCCTTCGACATCTGATACAAATAAACTTTTGACCTACAGCGTCTTGCACATTTGCCTTACCTTTATCAATCTTAGCAATATCTTCTCGAGTAATCACGCTTGGTAACTTCCTCACGACCTTTCCAAGGTCGGCTAATATCATGTTTACATTGAGCATATCAGGAAATGGATTACTATCAACCTTCACGATCACCTTTCTTTAGCATACTGCAGTATCCCTTTTTGAATCAAATCTTGTTGCTGAGAATAACCACTACTAGGACGTATTGATGGTTCTTGATTTTTCACGTACGTTCTTGCCAAAGGCATACTAATATTTACCACCTCATTCGATGTAGAGTTTGTAGATGTTGTAACCGCTTCAGGACCAATGATGACTTTCTTCATTGTCATCACGAATTCTTGATTATCCATATTTGGATTACTGAATATTTCAAATATTTTATGTCTCTCTTGTATAGAGAGCCTTTCCAGGCTCTTCGATTGATCATTTGGACCACTCGATTGGTCCACATCATTTACTGTATTAGCTCCATGGGTAACTTCTGTAGAAATTACTCCTTGTACTGCTTTATCTTTACGAGTTTGGACCACCATATTATCTTCTGACTTAGTAAAGAGTCCTACTAAGCGTGCTAAAATTTGTTAACCAAAATAACAAATTGATCTCTTTCAAAAGAGAAAATTATGAGAAACGATCAAGCGATTGCGTGCAAGATCCTTTCGCCGTATTTCAGGATTTCGCCAGAAAGTAATAATAGATAAAAACAAAAGTAATAACAGAACTTTTATTACTTCGATGTGAATTGGAACTGAGTAAAAGGATTACAAACTATTCTTATGAAATTACAAGGGAAATAAAATTACAAGATAAAATAAAAAGATAGACAGTTTGCCGGAGTGTGAAAAAGTTCCCTCATTGTGTTTATGATTAATCTTTTTATAGACTGATCTGTAATTCCTTATAACCGCCTTCGTAACCGTCTTCATCATGGGCCAATTCCAACTGACTTTAATAGTGGGCAGTTCCGTCATGAGTCTACTTCGCTAGTGGGTAGTTGTGAGCAGCCTCCACAATCTTGTAACCGCTTCATAATTCAGCATGGTCTTTGGCCTTTTGAGAACAAGTGATTTCAATTGTGACACTTGTCCTTTTGAAAAGAAACATCAACTAACTTGTGACACTTGTCCGTTGTATCACATATATTATTTCTAACTACTATCTCTCTCTCTCTCTCTCTCTCTCTCTCTCTCTCTATGTATTTGAGAGGAAACTAAGGTATTAGATATTTTACTGAGTCTTGGATGACATCGACGTAGAGTTAAAATTCGATGGGTCTTGCACCTAAGCTCTTTATTTGCTAGTAAACTAGGCTATTAAATATTTTTATCAAGACTTAAATGACATCGACGAAAAGATAAAATTCAATGGGTTTTTCATTTAAACCCTTATAAAACATTCTTACTAAAACTTGGATGACATCTACAAAAAGTTAAGATTCGATGGATCTTTTACCTTTTCTTGAACCCTTTGGTATTTGATTATATATACTACTCTTGACTCGATAATTCTTTTTGTCACATATTAGCCATTTAGTTTTTGGCTGATACATATAATTACTTTAATTTTTTTATTACGAAAATTGATGGGTATTTTTACTGTAAATGAGCTATTTTATTTTTAGATTTTATATATATATATTACTCTTGACCCTTTATTTGATAGGTCATTAATTATTATTAAAAAAATTTAATAAAATTTAGTGCAAACAGCATTATTTTACTTTATATTTCATATTATTTTAGTACTTGACTGTTGGTGCATTGGAGTTTGCTAAGCAATTCTTCCTAGGTGCTTATTATAATCCTTTTTTTTGTTATTTTTACTTTTTATGTACAACAAATAATATAATATACATAAAATAAAATTAAAGAATGGCACAATTCGATTCCATATAGTTCTCTAAATTAGTTTGTAAATTAAACCATAATAAACTATTTTTAATTACTAAAAAGCAGAATCAAATCCTCTAAAAAGCAAAACCAAACTATACAATTTAAACTGATCTAGATCCATTTCATGAATCGAAAGGAAAAAATAATTACTTATTTACTTATTTTTAATTACTCACCCACACCCTCCCCCTGTTTTTTTATTTTTATTTTTTTTAAATACTCCTATTTCAAGCTGTAAAGTAGTGCCCCGTTTGAGATAATTACTTTTTTACTTATTTTATTTAATTTATTTTTATTTTTATTTTTAATAAATATTTTTCATTGTTTAGTTAAATTATTATAGTTTTGTAATACTCTTATCGAGATGAATTGAAAAAATGATTTTTTAATAAAATATTTTAAAAATTCAGAAAATAAAAAAATAAGTCAACAAGTTAAATTTTTTATTACTTATTTTTCTCTTTAGTGAGTTTTTTTATCTTTCGATTAAATTTTTTTACTTTTCCTATTAATCATATCAAGATGTTTCGAAAAAGTAACAAATATAATCAAAAGATGAATAAAGTTCATAAAAGACAAAAATAAACAAATATTGTACAATTTTGCCCAAACGGATTAAGTAACTCAGTTGCTTTGGTATTGGGTTTGTTCCTACCAATTCAAATCTTTTAAGGGTCGTTAAAATTTTGTTTGGCTATTAACTTCGAGTCACTAGCAATTTGTTTGGCCATTAACTACATGACATCGAGAATAGTTGAAGTGCGTGAAAATTGTTCTAAACACCCAGTTACAAAAAAAAAAAAACAATTTCCACCTTAGTTAAGGGCTGGAATATTTGATTGGGTACCTAGAACTACAATGAAGAAATTTTAGTAACTAGATTT
>JAUMHN010433692.1:0-12036 GCA_032360265.1 Heliamphora ciliata
GAGGGAGTGCTCATATGTGGTGGAAGTTCGCCAAGACCACAGTGGCAGGCACCTGGGATGCATTCATGAAGGTATTTTTGGAGAAATACTTTCCAGCGACTCTGAGGGATCGCTACAGAGAGGACTTCCTGTTTCTGACGCAGGAGACGATGTCAGTGCTTGAGTATGAGGCTGAGTTTACAAGCCTGTCCAGGGTTGCACAAGAGATTGTACCTACTAATGAGTTTCGTGCGAAACGGTACGAGAGGTGTTTGAGGCCTGCTATCCGAGACAAGGTGGCAGCATTCAGGATGCAAGTCTTTATAGAGCTGGTGGAGACTGCTATGAAAGTGGAGGACACTCTGAATAAGACGTGCAGAGACAAGGACAGTAGGAGTCAGTAGGGCAGGGGACGCACACAGGATCAGGGGTGCAGGGAGAACAAGCGTAGACGGACATCTGGTTCGAGTTCGCATCCGGTGGGATCATATCTGCCATAGTCTTCTGTATCCATGCCTCTCATAGTTTTAACGGGAAGGTTAGATCAGAGAGGGTTTGTTTGTCATAGATGCCAGCGGCCAGGACATCGTGCGGCTAAGTGCAGGCGTGCAGCGCCTATTTAGGCACAGTCGCAATCGCAGGCACAGGGGTGGTGGCCAGTGATATGTTTTGAGCGCGGCTAGTCTGGGCACATCCGTAGGGACTGCCCCGAAGGAGGGAGTGTGCACAGTACAGCAGGCGCACCCACTGTTCCATCAGGCCAGGGGAGACAGATGTATTCACAGCCTGGAGCTCAGACGTTCCGTTTTGTAGAGGGAGGAGCTTCAGTGCAGTCAGGTAGATAGTCGGTAGTTCAGAGCCGCAGTGGGCCGGCCAGAGCTTATGTTCTTGCAGATCCTCATTCATCCAAAGCACCGGTTGTACTCGATGCTACTGCTACCACCTCCATGATCAGAGGTACCTTTCTAGTTTACAAATCATAGGCTAATGTTCTTATCGACATCAGAGCATCACATTCCTTTATATCATCTGCCTTTGCTTCTACTTTGGGGTTGGAAATGGATTGGTTGGGTAGTACTATGTGCGTGGAGACCCTAGTGAGTGGGAGTGTGAAGTTGAGTTTTGTCTGTAGATCCTGCGTGTTGGAGGTCGCCGGTCATTGTTTAGAGTTCGACCTTGTTATCTTAGACATGACTGCGTTTCATGTCATCCTAGGGATGGACTGGCTGACCACCTATCGTGTCTTCATCGATTGCGATCGACGGAGGGTAACGATTTGTATGTCGACGGGAGATTGCTTTTGTTTTGTGGGAGACCGGGATGAGGGTTTGAGGTCTATGCTAGGTGTTATGCGGAACCAGGGCAACCTGGGTTCCCTTTTTGCAGCCCTAATGTTGGATGAGGTAGTTAGGCTTCGAGGGGAGTTACTTCCGGTGGTGTGCAACTATCCTGATGTCTTTCTCGATGATTTGTATGAGTTGTCACTGAGCCGGGAGGTAGAGTTCTCTATTGATCTAGTTCCCAGAGCTGCTCCCATATCTATACCGTCCTATCGCTCTGCACCCGCTGAGTTGTGTGAACTCAAGGTACAATTACAAGAGTTGCTAGACAGAGGGTTTATACGTCCGAGTACTTAATCGTGGGGAGCTCCTGCTCTTTTCGTAAAGAAGAAGGATGGGACTTTGTGTCTGTGTATCGATTACAGAAAGCTGAAACCAGGTGATAGTGAAGAACAAGTACCCGATGCCGAGGATAGACGACTTATTTGATCAGTTGAGGATTAGGGACGAGGATATAGCGAAAACCGCTTTCAGGACTCACTATGGTCACTATGAGTTTCTGGTTATGCCGTTCGGTCTGATGAACGCACCTGCTACATTCATGAGTCTGATGAACCAGATTTTCCATCATTACTTGGATAGTTTTGTGGTGGTGTTTGTGGATGATATTCTGATATATTCACCCACCAAGGAGGCACACGAGGGTCACCTGCGGATTTTGCTACAGACCTTGAGAGAGCATCGCCTGTATGCGAAGTTTGAGAAGTGCGAGTTCTGGATGACTGAGGTGAGATTTTTGGGACACGTGGTGTCAACAGACGGGGTAGCTGTGGATTCGTTAAAGACTGATGCTGTGACCGGTTGGGAGCGACCGAAGAACGTCTTTGAGATTCGTAGCTTTTTGGGTCTAGCAGGCTATTATCGACGGTTCGTGAAGGACTTTGCTAGACTCGCTACACCGATGACACGTTGACGCGGAAGGGAGTTGTGTTTATTTGGAGTGAGTCCTGTGAGTTAGCTTTCCAGGAGCTGAAGACGAGGTTGACTAGTCTGCCAGTGTTGATCATTCCAGAGCGAGGCTTGGGGTATACGGTGTACTGTGATGCATCACATAACGGTCTTGGGTGTGTTTTAATGCAAGAGGGTAAGGTTGTAGCCTACAGTTCCCGGTAGTTGAAGATGCACGAGCGGAACTATCCTACACATGACTTGGAGTTGGCAGCCTAGTCTTTGCCTTGAAGATATGGCGTCACTATCTTTACGGCGAGCACTTCAAGGTTTTCTCCAATCACAAGAGCATAAAATACTTGTTTTCGCAGAAGGACCTGAACTTGCGCCAACGGCGGTGGATGGAGCTATTGGAGGATTATGATTTTGATTTCCAGTATCATCTAGGGAAGGCCAATGTGGTGGCAGACGCGCTCAGTAGGAGATCTCACGGGTCATTAGCTTCTGTGGCTCTGCGTGAGTGGGACATGCTTGATGATGTTGGGGAGTTTGATTTGTGCCTCAGGGAGATTGAGACGGGTGCCACCTTGTTTTCTATAGTTACTCGACCAGGTTGATAGCACGTATACTAGAGGTCCAACAGATGGACCAGGAGGCTCAGATGATACGAGACCGCGTTGCTAGTGGCGAGGATACAGCAAGATGGATTGTGAGTTTTGATCAGAGTCTGAGGTTGGCAGGAAGGTTGTTTATGCCAGAGTCATGCCAAGTTGATCTATTACGTGAGTGTCATCACTCTCTTCTTGCCGTGCATCCTGGAGGCACAAAGATGTACCATGACTTACGCCATATGTTCTATTGGATAGGGATGAAGTGAGATGTGATCCAGTTTTTTTCTGATGCCTCACCTGTCAGCAGGTAAAGGCAGAACATCAGAGACCGACAGTATTGCTACAGTCGTTGCCTATATCGGAGTGAAAGTGGGAGCATGTCACGATGGACTTTGTGTCAAGACTTCCTTGGTCACCTAGGGAACACGACGCCGTGTGGGTTTTGGTTGATAGGTTGACGAAGTCTGCACATTTTCTCCCGATCCGAGTAAGGGATTCGGTGGAACGATTGGGTAGCTTATACATCACGGATGTAATCAGATTGCACGGAGTGCCAGTGTCTATTGTTTCAGATCGAGACCCGAGGTTCACTTCGCGCTTTAGGCAGAGTCTGCAGGAGGCCTTGGGGACGAACTTGACATTCAATACTGCTTTTCACCCCCAGATGGATGGCTAGTCAGAGAGGACTATACAGATTCTGGAGGATACGCTGAGGTCTTGTGTCCTTGATTTCAGAGGTTCGTGGGAGAATCATCTACCATTAGCAGAGTTTGCATACAACAATAGCTATCAGTCTAGTATTGGGATGGCACCGTTTGAGGCTTTGTATGGTAGACCGTGTAGATCGCCCGTGTGTTGGACAGACGTGGGAGAGACCATAGTCTTGGGACCCAACATGGTACGGGAGACGACAGAGAAGGTTGCTGTGATTCGCTAGCGCCTATTGACAGCGTAGAGTCGCCAGAAGAGTTATGCAGATCAGAGGAGGCGACCTTTGGAGTTTGCAGTGGGGGATCATGTGTTTCTGAAGGTCTCGCCACGTAGAGGTTTGATGAGATTTGGTCGTAGCGGGAAGCTATCACCGCGCTTCATGGGACCTTTTGAGATTCTTGATAGGGTTGGAAAGGTTGCTTACCGTTTGGCGTTACCACCTCAGTTAGCATCTGTGCATAACGTGTTCCATGTTTCTATGCTTCGGAGGTATGAGCTTGATCCTTCACATGTATTAGATTGGGTTGAGCTGCGGCTTGATGAGGATGCCACCTATGAGAAGCGTGTAGTGAGGATTCTTGATACAAAGGAGCAGGTGTTGCGGGACAGAACCATTGCTTATGTCAAGGTCTTATGGAATCATTACGGGGTTGAGGAAGTGACATGGGAGCTCAAGTCTGGGATGCTTGCTAGATATCCAGACTTTTTACCTTGTGACCTTGTTATGAATTTCAAGGGAAAAATTCCTTAAGGGGGGGAGAGTTGTGAGACCCTGACCCTTATCTTTTAGGTTATTTATATGCATGACATGTTTAATCCGGTATATGATAGCATCGATGCGTGGTTTATGCTTTAAAGTTGTAGAAAAGCATGTGTAGATGTGTTTATTGCTTTCCCAGACCTTGGTTAGGTGGGTTGGGTTAGTTTTTCTGCCTCGAAATCATAACAGAAACCAGTAGGCTTTTGTTCGTGGGTTGAGTCGACTGAGGGGGTTAGTTCGGTCGACTGAACTGGTTTTTGGGAGTTCGGTCGACTAGACTCCTTAGTTCGGTCAACTGAACTGAGGCGGTGCACGTTTTTCTAGGAGTTTCAGTCGACTGAAGTGCTCTCTTCAGTCGACTGGACAGCCCGTTTTACGCGCTTATAAGAGGTTCCAGGGGGCTTGAGTGTTTGGAAAGGATTTCTCAAGAGCTAAGTTTCCTTTTTCTCATCCTTCTCTCTAGCTTTGTAGGCCCGGGGCTTGGTTTGTTGTTGGTTCCTTCGTGGATCCTTACTATCGGGGCCGAGGGCCTTGCATACATCCAGTCAGATCCTCGTTCTGACGCCGTTTAGTTTTGAGACGTCGAGATCTTGACTATCCGAGGTAGGATTCTAGACCTACTACTGTTATGAGGGTGTTACATGTAGTTATACTTGTTTTTACCAGGTAGAAATGAATGAAATGTTGTTTACATGTTTTAAATCGTGGTTTTTGGGTAAAATTGAGTTTTTACACCTTTTCTCGGTTATATACATGTTTCGGGTACGTGGTATCTGTGATTTTCAAAAGAGGTTTCAAAACAAAGTATTTTGTGAAAACGGTGAAAAACGTAATTTTGGAGGTTTGGAGCTAACCCGCGGGGTTGAGTCTCACCTTTTAAACATTTTGTTGGAAATAGTTTTAGATCTCCATTTTGATGGATTGGATCTCTTTTTATACATGTGTGGTATAAATCATTTTACGGGTTTTCGTATTTAAGCTACGGCGGGTTTTTAAATGTTTTCCATAGATGTACTGTGACAGTGGGTATTGTTGAGTTGGGCTTCCATTACTCCTGGGTGTAAGCCCGAAAACGTGTGCAGCGCAGGTGCTCTGTACCTTTGGGTTAGTCCCCGTAAATTGAGTGTGGGTGCTCTGGACCCTCGGGCTCAGGTCCCGTAAATTGAGTGGTTGTGTTGGGTGCTTTGTACCCTCGGGTTCTGCCCGTAAATTGAGTACGTTGTCGTGACTCCGTATAGAGCTTGTCATTACCAAGCCTGTGGGTTCAGGGTAATGGACGAGAGTTTATAGTTGTTACCTTTGTCGGTATGACAAAATCGGTACATAGAATTATATTTTATCTTTCTCCTCAGTTGTGTGGCCTAAGTCGACCTTAGTGTTTATTTATAGCTTTTTCTTAACTGTGGCATGATATCTGTCAGGATGATATGCATAGTTTGACGGATGGAAAATGTGGGTTTTTATGAGATAAAACCTTTTGAGACTCGTGATAGTCCAACGGAAAACTTGTGGTTTTGGAAGAAAAACTTTTTTGGCTCCTGTGGTTGAGCCCGTGTGTGTATAATTGCATAGCCTGCTTTACAGTTTTACTGTCTATGTCCCTATTGGGCTTCTGCTCACGATGTGGGATTTTGCTGTAAAACATTTTCAGGTGAGCATGATGAGATGACCTAGTTGTAGAGGTGATGGAAAACTTGCTGTAGTTTTCCTTTTTGAGACATGTACTTACACATGTGACGCCTGTTGAGGCTGGTTTTGTACGCCTTGAGGCGATACTATTATTCATGTATGAGATTGCATGATTTACAATTTTATGAGAGTTGAACTGTGGGGATCTTTTATCCAAATGTTGTACATTTTAATTATCAACTGTGAAACCTATTTTCTTAAGTGGGTGTTTTGGTGGGTTTTCGCATGACCCGGATGTTTGGGGCATGACACCTGCGGACACTGAGAATGGAACTACAGTAGATATCGAAGGGGAATTGGTCGATTCATAGGAATGGGAGCCTTGCCTAGTTGGATACTTCCTGGAAGCTACCATGCCTTTTGCGTTGGTTAGGGTAACAACTAGAACTCTATGGAACCAAGAAGGCTTTACCGAAGTATATGGTAATGACAAGGGTTTTTATTTCTTTAAATTCAACTATATGGAAGCTATGGAAAGAGTTCTCGAGAGGGGGCCTTGGTACTTTTCAGGCAAGCTCCTTATCCTAAAAAAATGGAGGGAACGGTTCCGTTTAACCAAGGAGGCTATGTCCACGATTCCAGTGTGGGTCAATCTTCATGATTTGCCGTTGGAATTTTGGAATGCGCAATGTTTAAGTAGAATTGCTAGTGTTCTAGGTGTTTTCCCTTTTTTTGGATTGGGCTACGGACTTAAAACAACGTATTTCCTATGCTAGAGTTTGTATAGAAATAGATGTGGCTCAACCGTTGTAGCATGAGATCTCCATTAGGTGTGAAGATGAAGTTGTCCCTATTTGTGTAGAATTCCAAGGGCTTCAAGTTATTTGTGTCACCTGCAAGGCCTTTGGGCATGATAGTAGTAAGTGTTGCCATTCCTTGCAAAAGGTAATTGTAGAGACAGCCAAGGTTCAAGCTAGGTGGATTGAAGCTGGTAGAGGTAAAGTCGAGGGTCTGAAAGATGTTACAATGGAAAAGATTAAGCCTTTGTCTAAAGCTCAACCATGTGGGGCAATTCCAGTGAAGGGTCCTTGTTTGGGGGGACCCTCTAACCAACAGGTAGTTGTCCCCGCTGTTGAGATGTACACACAATGGACTCAGATCGATAGTGTTACTCCTAGTCATCTCCCTAGCATCTGTACTTCTACGGATCCAAGTGGATATGAGGCCACTTCTTTTCTGACCTTAACTATGCACGCAGACTTGGGAGATAGGGCAGAAGATGCGGGTGGTATTCCTTTCGATGGAGGTTTGTTTGAATCCCCCTCTACAGTCCAGCAAAAATCTGATGCTAAGGGGGGAAACCATAAAAAGAAGAAGAAAAAGAGCTCCAGCCCGACTTACTACTCTTTTTGCCAATAGCCTGGTAGTGGGTTGTCGGTGTGTGATGTGGGTTTGTATTTTGGTTTTTTCCCCCGCTTTGAGCGGGGGTGGGTGTTTTTTTGTTATAGGTGGGTTTGCTTTCTTGTCTCATGTAATCTCCTGAGGTATGCCCCTTGGAACCTTGTAATTCTTTTCTTTTCTTTATGTTACACTTAATTACCCAAAAAAAGAAAGAGAGGAACAGACGAAAAGATTAAAACATTCAAAGTTAGGCTTGTTGCAAAAGGGTTCACTCAGAAAGAAGAGATCGATTATGAGGAAACTTTTTCCCCGATAGTCATGTTTAAGTCTATCCGAATTCTTTTCTCCATTGCGGCTCATTTCGATTACGAAATTTGACAAATAGATGTCAAGACATCTTTTCTTAACAAAAGTCTTGACGGTTTCATAGTGAAGGGCCATGAGCACATGTTGAGCAAGCTTAAGAGATCCATTTATGGACTTAAGAAGGTATCGAGATCTTGAAAAACTCGATTTGATCAAGCCATTAAGGCTTACAATTTTGATCAGAGTCCAGATGAGTCTTGTGTGTACAAGAAGTATGACAGAAACATGGTAATCTTTCTAGTACTTTATGTAGATGATATCTTGCTTATCAAAAACAATGTAGGGTGTTATCTTCGGTAAAAGTATAGTTATCTGGACAGTTCGAAATAAAGGACTTGGGAGAAATCAATCACATCCTTGAGATTAAGCTTTTACGAGATCAGAAACAAATGATGTTAGACTTATTACAAGCAAAATATATTGATGATATACTTACTCATTTTACCATGCAGGATTCTAAGAAAGGGTTTCTCTCTTTCAGGAATGGAATCACTTTGTCTAAGGATTTGTGTCCTAAGACACCTGATGAGATAGAGAAGATGAAAGCGGTTTCTTTTTCTTTAGTAGTAGGAAGCCTAATGTATGTTATACTTTGCACTAGACTCGATATTTGCTTTGCCGATAGCATGGTTAGCAGATATCAGTCTCACCCATCGGAGGAGCATTGGATAGTGGTAAAAAATATAATCAAGTCCTAAAAAGAACTAAGGATTATATGTTAGTTTACCAGGAAAATAGTCTAGTACTTTTAGGGTACACAGACTCTGATTTCTAGTCAGACAAAGATTCTCGCAAGTTTACCTCAAGATATGTGTTTACCTTAAGAGGTGGAGCTATTAGTTGGAGGAGTATCAAGCAGTCCTGCATTGCTGATTCTACTATGGAGGCCAAGTATGTGGCAGCTTCTGAAGTAGCTAAGGACGCCATTTGGCTCAGGAACTTCCTATTGGATCTAAATGTGGTGCCTTCAGTTCCGTCGGCTATTACACGTTATTGTGACAATAGCGGAGCAGTTGCAAACTCGAAGGAGCCAAGAGTCCACAAGAAAGAAAGGCACAGTGAGCGTAAGTATCACCTGATACGAGAAATTGTACAGAGGGGTGATGTTGTTGTGACCAAGATTGTATCAGGAGATAACCTTGTAGATCCTTTTATAAAGAAACTTCCGGCTAAGACTTTCGATAGTCATATAGAGGGCATGGAAGTCAGATACATGGCAGCATGATTTTGAGTACAAATGAGAGATTGTCAGGGTTCTATACTAAAAATCATAAATTTATTTTGGTTTTATTGTTTTATTTTATTTTTAATAAAATTATTTTTTTATTTTATGAGAATCTTAATGAGTAACGTATATAATAGAATTTCTTTAATGTTATGTATAGATGCCTTGTAACGACCTGGTACAGACCCTAGTTGTAACAACTCAATTGATAACGACCAGTGTAAAGACCCAGCCCAAATCCTAATATTAGTGACGGATAGTCCACAAGGCCATAGAACACGGAAATAGTTCAAAATCTTAACTCGAATCGAAAATCTTCAGTTCGGTTTGAGAATCCTAAAAAGGTCAAAAACACAGGCAATAAAACTCTAACACCCGGAGAATCTCCTTACATTCTAAATTAAGTAAATATATCATGAAATAATAAATTAAAAATAAAAAATTCACATAAATAGGGTAAAATGACCGTTTTGCCCCTAGTACAGCAAAAAGCCTTAAAAATTTAAATTTTGACGTATGGATACCCTAAATTAAAAATTTAAGAACAATTAAGTGGTAAAAGACAAAATAACATCAAAAATGCCAAAAATTCCCCCTAGTGGCCGACCACCTTGGGGGATGTGCCAAAAAGTGACTTTTTTGCTTCTTTTTAGCTTTAAATGATAAAAAATGTATTAAATGAAGCATTATGATGATCCCAAACTTGTTGAACAACTAATATACCTATTAATATAGTGTTATAAGTCAACAAAAGTAAACAAATTATTATTGAAGTTCATACACAACAAAATAAGTCAAAAAACCCTATGTTGTCAAAATAGTTTAATTTGACTTAAAAGACTACATCTATTTAATCAATTACTATGAAAATTATGATAATACATGAAAATACTATATTTATCATAAACATATTAATATAAAAGGCCTCAATAGAAAAAGACACCAAAAAGATATATCAAATTAACTTTTAATGCATTTTCTTGCACAATATGGACACAAAAATCGAGACAAACCCCTTAATCGATGGGAATCAAATTTTTTGTCCCCCAATCAGACCCCTAGCTACTTTTAGCTTCACCAAATCTGAATTATAGCCATCAAAACTCACATCCACTCAAATCAAACTCAAAGCCTCATTTAATGAAGTGAAGAAAATGAAGCTTGCTGTGTACTTCTTGTCCCCCATGTGTCCCCTAGCCTTTGTCTATTTAAACCAAGCCAAACACCACTCTCTGCCCTTCAAACTTTTGTGCATATAGAGGGAGAAAGAGTGGGTTGAGTGTTCTTGAGGGTTTGAGAGAAGAAAGAAGAAGAAAGAAGAAGAAAAAGAAGGAGGGATCCAAAAAGTGGGGTCTTTGGAGACCATGGTTTTAAAGCTAAGTCCAAATCCATCCTCCACCATCTTTTAATCTCCCAAACATGTAAGTAAAACATCTAAACCTTGTATCTAATATCTCTCAAAACATCCCCCAAACACACCTCTTAAGTTCCTCAAAAATCAAGAACCGAAATCGAACCCCCTTTTAAAGTCACTGTAGAACCGAAATCGAACCCCCTTGATAGGTCAAAACCCCTTTTAAAGTCTCTGTTGAATTTTATCCTCCGAGAATCATTCTGTCACATATTTTTATATAGCCCAAAACACCTATTTTTAGTGACCTATTACAAAAGTGATTTACATGAATTATAAGCCCATGGATCAAGTAAGTGTATGTCAAATATGTCAAACTGGGGCACGCAGGCCCATCAAACTAAATGTATCAGAATGATAAACAAAACTACGGAAAGGGGGGGGCTCTCTCTCTCACTCATGCCTCGGTCGGACTCGGCGGGAAGAAGGACCGACCTCCTCCGAGCTATCATCCTCGAAAAGTCTGTCGAACTCATCACCGTCATCACTGTTAGAGGAGGAGGAGACAACTCTGGAGCAGCTCCGGGCAGAAGAAACAGATCCTCGAAGACACACTCGGGAAGAAGCGCAAGACCCACGACCGCGTGCTGGAACTAGGGCAGGAGGCTGAGAAGGGGCCGGTGGCGGTACTACACCAGCAGCAGCTACCGATGCTTGAGAAGAGAAGCAAAAGTAAGAATAAGGAACAGTACATAACGAGATAGGTAAATCAAATGGAAAATACTTACTGGCAGAGGAACGAACGGAACCCCAACTGCATGTAGGGCTGCATCCTACTAGCGGATAAGGGTCCGCATGCCGCTCACCACCAGCATGAGACGATCCAACCAAGCTTGATATGTCTGTCAAGAGATAATACAGATCTGAGCAGTCTACGAAAGAAGAAAGACAAAAGGAAATAGTGAGAAGAGGGTCAAACCTGAGCATGCTCTAGTCGGAACTCCGAAGCTGGAGGAACCGAAATGGGGATGTAAAAAGGATACCCGACAATGAAGGAAGACATTGTCCAAGGTACCTCAACGGCCCCAGCTCCAACCCCTCCAATAGCTGCTCCAGCAACAGCAGCAACCCCAGCTCCAGCAGCAGCAGCAGCTCAAGCTCCCACAGCAGCATTAGCGCCAGCACCAGCAGCCTTCGGCATATGTCTCTGCCTCCTGCCACCTTGGGCAACGAGACAGGGTCCTAATGGACCAGGTAGATGGGCCTGGGCCCAGACGGTGTAGTCTCCCTCCGTCACGAGCAGCTCAGTAGCGGGAGTCCCACCAGCTCGAGGAGAAGATCGACACGGCTCAGCTGCTCAGTCCGGTGCATACAGGCCGGAGGAACCACTGGGATCCAGAAGTGATCCAGGCCAAGCGACTGGTAAACCACTCGCTCACCTAGATAGTACTGCCATCCAATGGACCCTCCAACAGGATCCGCCTAGGAGTGATATCCTGACTGCGCATCAAATCTGCGCCGGCCAGATCCTCTACGCCCCTACAGACATCCCAGTGGACCTGCGATAGTTCAAAGTACCGTACAATGCAAAGAATAGTAAGACATACAGTATGATGAACAGTGTGCAGTAATTAGTGCCCAGTGCAGTGCAGTGCAGTGAACGAAATGAAGGACAGTGCGGTGCAGTATAGTGAACAGCGTAGTAAGCAGTATAATACGAAAAGCAGTGTACAGAATGGTAAGCAAAGATACCTGGTCAGGGGTCAGCCGGTCCA
>JAUMHN010433701.1:0-12036 GCA_032360265.1 Heliamphora ciliata
GCACATAAGCAGGTTAACACATGACCACTTAAGGTGACACAACACATCTCACATACCGAGGAGAATCAACAAGACAGACGCGTCAATTTGGATAACCTATTCAGATTCCCTGCTAGAAAACACATCGGCCAAACGCGTCTCTAACTTGGCTCCCAAATTTGTTATTCCAAACGCCTGAACGCAAGACTAATCCATCCTAAGACCTAACCTCCATACTCATAGATACACAAACTATCATACTTATCAAGCTATCAGCATGTCATAAAAACATTTAGACACATACAAGCAAGCATACGCAATCAACCTCACCAGGTGATAAACCCTCTTCCCATGGCGCTTAGGTATTCGAACCGAGAGCTATAATACCAAGTTGTCACGCCCCAAAACCCAGGGTCACGTGAAAATCCACCAAAATGCCAATTTTATGAAAATAGTTTTTTATACATTCAAATCCACTTGTTGAAATCAAATGAAAACCCAATATGCATCTCTCATAAATAGTAAACATACAGTTCCAACATGCATTCAGTATATCGCCTTATGGAGTACAAAACCTACCTTCAGGAACAGGTATACAAAAAATGAATACTACAAAAGTCTTCCTTCATCCGTCACCACGGGCACCACAAGATCTACTCAAGATCATTCTCCATGTCATCACCTGAAAAAAGTTTTGTACAGAAAATCCCACCCGTGAGCCTAAGCCCAATAGAAACAGACTATAAACCTGTAAAGCAGGATATGCAATCATATGGTGGGAACTAACTCAACCACAAGTAAAACCAAGCATTAAAACTAATGCTAGCAACTGTTAAAGAAAACTGTAATCAAAACGTTGTCTTTCACTCAGATCACACAACCGAGGAAAACATGATAAAAATAATTTGCTCCACTCAGGCCGCACAGTCGAGGAGAAAGATAAAGTGAAATCCTATGTACCGACTCCATCACAAGGGGACAGATGTAGGAACTATAGACTCCTGGTCCTTTACCCAATCCCTACACATTGTAGGACCGGTTAGGTAAATGCAAGTTCTACACGATGCCACGACAACATAAAAACTCAGTTTACGGGTTCAACAACCCGAGGGAATAAAGCACCCAACCGCCTAGTTTACAGGGATTAACCCAAAGGACCAAGGTACCTACTTTGCGTACGTTTCTGGACTTACACCGAGGGAAAGTCGTACCACATACCTGCTATCCCGGTACATCTAGAGAATCATTTATCAAAACCAAAATCTTTTTTACATTGGTACACAGATCCATCCATCAACATGGAGATCAAACAAAAAAACATGAGTTTCAAAGCTATACAACGTATGTATAAGAAGATCCAATCCATCTACCATGGAGATCAAGCATGAAAATGCATGGTTTTCATCAAAACACTTCAAAAGTCGAGCCTCAACCCCACATGTTAACTCAAAACCTTCAAAAACATGATTTTCAAAGATGTAAACCCCTCAGCCCAGGTTCAGTCGACTGGACCCACCCTCCAGTCGACTGAAGAACACACTGGAATCCATGCCAAAATGCTAAACAACACTGTTCAGTTGACTGACCCCATGGGTTTAGTCGACCGAACCCACAAACCATGATCCAGTCGACTAACCCAAAGGGTTCAGTCGACTGAACCAGCCTAGAAAATATTTTTCTCCTACGATTTTACCATTTTAAATCCAAGATGAAGCCTCGAAGCTTCCATCTCACACCCATGAACTCACACACGCTCAAGCCTATCACCAAAGGCTCCAAAAGAAACATCCAACACCGTTTTCATCCAACCGAAACAACAAAAAAAGGTTTTTAAATCGAAAATCCACTTTTCCCAAACATGAAACACCTTTTCATGAAATTAAAACGGTAAAGATGCAGAAGAATACATACGACACCCTCTAACAACTTAAAAGTCTAGAATCCTACCTTAGTGAGTCAAGAACTCAACGCCTCGATTCGCGTGCAAAATTGAGCTTCGTCGGAATGAAATTCTGTTCGGATGGATACATAGAGCACGATGCCTATAACAAGGATCGACTGCTGATCCGTCAAAAACCAAGCCCCGGGCCCTCGTGAAGTTAGAGAGAAGGCTGAGAGAAAACTAGAAAAAACTTAGGAGTTAAGTTTTGAAAATATCTTTTTGAAAATATCTAACTCTAGATATTTATAGGTCTCCAAAAAATCTTTTTTTTTAATTTTAAAATTCACACCGTAACTCCCCGCCACCCCCGGGACCAACCCAGCATGCTCAGATAAACTCGATCATACGTCAAAACGCTTAAAAACATGTAGAAGCAAAAATTCTAAACATGCGTCAAAAAGCGCCGAAAATGCATATAATATAAAAAGAGACAGTACAGGGTCTCACAGAAAATGAGTGCAGACCTTTGCCCTTTGGGTTATTGGCTATTTATAGAGTAAAATATACCCGACCCTTCAGGTCGGCCTGACTCGACCAGACCCGACCCGAGCAGGTGAGGTTATCATCTCTTTGCCTTTTTCCTAGCTAAATGAACCTGATGTGACTAATCAATATAATCATGCATTTATGCTTGTTAACCCATTCCTTTTGCCATGTCAGTTTGCTCACTTGTCCCACAAGTCCTACTTGGGGCAAGTCAACCTTCCTTGATTTCAAAGCCTTAGGGTTAGTCCAACTGCTATTGACACCCCTCCAAACTCTTGATAAGCGTATCATAGGCCTAGATAACCACACATCTGCCCTTGACTCCAGCTGTGCATGGTTAGTATGGGATCCCCCTCAAATTAAATGTATATTATTATGATTATATATATAGGTATATATGTATATTTATTGTTATATAATTTTTTTATTATTTTTAAATAGGTATTATGAAGCATCATAATTTGTATTAAATTTGTAATGGTCGTAATTGGCGATTTATTAGGGCAATTAGTATTATAATAATAATAATAATAATAATAATAATTTATTTATTTTGTTTAATTAATTGCATTAATTTTTTTTCCTCATTTGTTCTAATCTCTCACTAAACCTAACTCTTGAGGCAAAAGTTAACCTAATGCATCCCATGTATTTATACTGATCACACATCTCAACGGAGACTCAATATTTAACCAATTGAAACTCAAATAATTGCTTTCGGTTAATGGTTGTTTTAAACCCATCGATTATTTGTTAAACCCACCAGTTATGTATTCTTTTAATAAATTATATACAAATTTGTATGTGTGTGTGCATATATATATATGTATATTTAAATGGGTACAATGAAACATCATAATTTTTGCATTTAACTTGTAACGGTCATAACCGAAAAGTCAATAGTGAAATTATTATTTTAATTAATTATTATTTATTTATTTTATTTCATTAATTATTTTATTATATTCCTTATTATAATTAATCATCCTTAGTATCGTATTAAATTTTCATTTAACTGCTGTACTTCATTATGTGCGTAACAGTTGTAACCGAAAATTTATTAGCGCTATCATTATTATAATTATTTATTCATTTAATTTAATTAACTTTTTTTTTGAGATATCTCATTTATAGCAGAAGTTATGGATGTTTGGAGTAGATTAGATGCCACGTTCCAAACTCCGGATCACGCGAAAAACCACCGAACAACTACCAAAATGGTTCACACAAGGGATAAAAACCATAAAGCCCAAATGAGGCTAAAACCTTTGTAAAAACGTACTATCGAGAATTTATTTGATTTAAATAGTAACCCAAGAGACTCCGGTTACAGCACCACAAGCCAAGCCTTCAAAAAACAAAATACATGTTTTTGGATAAGAAAAATCTTTCTTTTTAAAAGAAACTTAGGCTGTTCCAAAACCTTCCTCGAAGCACAAGAGTTTGAATGAAACCTAAACCATTTGAAATCTCTTTTTATAAACCGTTGCACCAACCAACGAAAAACATAGTAAGAAACTACGAAAAACAACAACACATGGTTCTCTCCAAAGCATAAATTATGCATACATCCATAAGAATTACATATGTTTTACAACATGTTACATCCAAACATGATACATATACAAAAAGGTATAAACTACATATCTAGAAAAAATATAAGTCTTGTCATTAGCCACCTCTAGGCACCTCAAGGTCAACCGACAGGACCACGTTCACCTGAAAAAGGTTTGACAAGTCCCATACCGTGAGCCGAAGCCCAATAGAAACAGATTATGATGTAGTAAAGAAGGATATGCAATTACATAACACACAAAAATAGTTTTATTTCACCAAATTCTAAAGACATCTAACAATGCCCAACAACGTAGTAAGCATATACGACAAGGTCATATACATGTTGTATTCTTTTACGGTCTTTCACCGTGAGACAATACTAACCCAATCAACTTGTTCTTTGCGGTCTTTCATTGCAGGACAAACACTTGCCCCTGTTATGCAATTCTTCACGGTCTTTCACCGTAGGACATTTACATGACCCAGTTACGTAATTCTTAGCGGTCTTTCACCGCAGAACATTTATATGCCTCAATTATGTAATTTTTTGGATGATTCAACAGATAAAAGTATGTACACAACCAGGTACTAAATATCCTCATACATAACATCATATCGTTTCCATAACCATAGAAATGATCTCACATCACGGCTACACATCTAAAAAAAATCCAAGCTCAACCCCATGGGTAAGTTTCAAACCTAAAAAAAATAAAATTTTCCAGATTTCACATAAATCACCTCGTTTTCCAACCTCCTTTTGAAAACCACGGACATCCACTAGTTCAAATATCATGTAATAAACCAAGAAAAGCGTAAAACATGCTTTTTACCCGAATAAAATAAGGTTTAAACATAAAATATGATATTTAAAGCATAACCACTAGGTGACAAAGCACATAACTGTACGTAGCACCCTATAAAGACAACATAGTCTAGGATCCTACCTCGTTGAGCCAAAAGCTCAACGTCTCGAAAATCGAATCTGGACGAAACGAGATTATATCCGGATGAACACGAAGGCCCTGGCACTAATAGCAAGGATCCACTGTCAGATCGCTGAAAATCGAGCCCCAGGACTCATCAAATTCTAGAGAGAAGGCACAGGTTTTATGAGAGAGAAACCAGATCTGAACAAAATATCTCAAAATATCTCTCAAACACTGATATTTATAAGCCACGCCCAAAATATCTCAGGTCAGTCGACTGAGCCCTCTAGGTCAGTCGACTGAATTGCTACTGGAATCATAAAAATTCTCCATCGTCACAGGTCAGTCGACTAGATCACACCCGAGAGAATTCAGTTGATTGGATTAACCCTCTCAATCGACTGACTTGCCACTGTCCAGCCAACACATGGAAATATTCTCCAAGAAACTTTACCGAGGTCAAGAGTTAATTCTAACTCTCCATCAACATTTAAATTATTTCCAAAATGAAACAGTTCGGGGTCTCACAACTCTCCCCCTCTTAAAGGAATTTCATCCCCGAAATTCAACAACACAAATACTCAAGCCAAACACCGTCCGCAACCATTGACAATCTCTAATGCAAACCCAACAACTGAAACCCCGAAACCATCGTCACAAAATTAATACCGAAACCATCGTCACAAAATTGACACCAAGTATACATGACTTTGTAGAATCAACCTCCATACAGACTACGTGCACGGGCAAGTTCCACTGACACTACTGTCCTCCATGAAACGTCTATTAAACATTGAAACATAACTCACGCTGCCAAACCTCAAAACATAACTCTCACCGTACACGAACCACTCCAGCGACAAACGCATCACACGAGACCAATCCACCATGGTACTTGATCACAAACACTCTCTACGCCCGAACATAGAGACTACCACCCCTTCGTTCTTGCTACCACAACTATCTCAATCACACCTCACAATGCACACCAAGGATTATCTCCGAGTCCAAACACAAGATGTCGAACTCTGACATCGATCACACGAAGTTACAAACTCCACGTACAAACATTACTCAAATTTTGACGATCACCAGACGACCACCGACTTTGATACCCACATCATTACCGTGTCGATGCTAACAATGTCATTACATATGTGAGACCCTGACCCATTTTTTTTTGCATTTTTTGACGTGCGTTTAGTGTTTTTATTGCTGCATGTTTATATGCATTTTGATGCATGATCGGGCTTAGATATGCATGCGGGGTTGGTTTCCAAGGCCGTTGGGCGTTACAGTACGAATTTCAAAAAAAAAAAAAATTCTGGCGAGCCTATAAATATCTTCCTTTAGATATTTTTTTCAAAATATCTTTCCCTTTCTCTCTCTTGCTTTTGAACCAACCCAAATGCTCTCCCTTCTCTCTAACTTCTCGGGGGCTCGATTTTCGACGATCCAACAGCGGATCCTTGCTATTGGCACGGTGGGCTACGCATTCATCCGGACAGAATTTTATTTCGACAAAATTTAATTTTGCCCGTGGATCGAGGTGTCGAGTTTTTAACTCAACGAGATAGGATCCTAAGCTCTTATGTCTTATAAGGTTGCTAAGTGTAATTGTGTGTGTTTTTACTGGTTAAAAATGCATGAAAAATCGATTGAAAGCTCGGGTTTTGGTTTAAAACTGTTTTTGGGTTGTTTTCGGTTGGGTGAACCGGGTTTTGAGGTTTTTCGTTCGGTGGTTCTTGATGTTTTGGGCTCGTGTATGTCCGTGGGTGTTAAATATATGCGAATCGGTAAGTTTATGTGTGTTTTGAAGCATCATAGTGGGTGTTTGAGAGTTTGGGGGTTTGGAACTCAAAAATAGGAAAATTTGGGTTTTTCTCGGGTGGTAGCTCGTTCGAGCGCCCTATGTCTGCTTGAGCGGATTAGCTGCACAGGGCCGTTTTGTTTTGATGATATCTCCCTCATCCGAACACAGAATTGGGTCATTCTTGTACTCAAATTGAAACTCCCGAAGTCTTCTTTCTAATGACACCTCTCTCACAAGAAAATACTTTTTGTAGAAAACATTATGATAAAAATAGTGAGGGTATGTCAAATTTTCTTAAATATTTTTCATCCGTGTTGGCCATGTTGGGCGTGTGGGGGTCCATGCTGGCCGCGTTGGGCATGTGGGAGCCCGTTTTGGTTGTGTTGGGGCCTTGGAAATTTCTATTGGTTGTGTGGTGGCCTTTTAGTCGATTGGGTTATGGAGCTCGATCGACTGCTCTCCTCTAGTGGTTTTTCAGTTGATTGCATTATGGGGTCCTGTCAATTGAAGTCACGAAGAGAGTGTTGGGGCACGGTCGTGTGCGTGGTGGTTGATGCATCATTGGGTGCGGGACGTGCTAGGTCCGGTGTTCTTTCTAGAGATGGGGTTTTGGTGATAACCGTTTTGTGGGAGGTTTGTGTTGGCCTTTGGTTAGGTCGTATTTTGTAGGTTTGTTGTTTGTGTTGGGCACGTGTGGGCGTCATGGGTCTGTGTCAGGTGTATGACGTGCATGGTTAAATGGGGGTTTTTGGTGCACGGTTGCGTTTATGGTGGTTAGTGCATCGTTGCGTGCAGGGGTTTGGTTTTGTTTCTTGGTTTTGATTTCCTCCCAGCGTTGACTGCTCGAGCGGTGGTTTTGTGTTCGAGCGGGCTAGTGGCCAAAAGTTGGGTCGGTGGGTGACCACTCGAGCGAGGTGGTGGCAGAGATGTATGTCAGTAGGGGACCGCTCGAGCGGTGGTTGAGCACTCGAGCGCTTGAGCGGTGTTGGCCTTCGGGTTAGGCTTGGTTTTGTGGGTTGTTGGTTGTCCATGTGAGTGGATGTCGAGTTATTTGACGGGTGGCGTCATGATGTCAATTTATATATGGCTATGTGCGTTTATAACTGGCTTTGTACATTTATAACTCTAGTTTATTTATATATGGATTATGTAGAGAAATTACATGGCTTGATATCGTTACGAGTAACGTGGTTTTATGCTTTAAAACTCAAAGGTTTTATAGGGCATGATATGTGGGATATGCGGAACAGATGCATGTGGTACATGTTACATGGGTTGCAAGTGTTATGTGAGTCACGTGTGTAGCATGCGACATGGTTTGGAAACGTAGTGATAGTATGTGGCTTTATGCATTAAACCCTGGTTTAGTATACATGTGTTGATTCGGTGTTATTCCGTAATGTTTCGTATTATCCTGTAGTGTTCAATTTTATCCTGTAATATGCGATTTTACCCTGTGGTTGGCAGTTTTACCCTGTGGTTTGTGGTTTTATCTTATGTATAATCCCGTGGTCGGCGATTTCATCCCGTGGATTACGGTAAAATTTATGATTTTACCCCGTGGTTTGCGGTTTTACCCCGTGGTCTATGCTTTTATCTTGTACTATACGATTTTATCCTGGGAATGTGTGTTTGTGTACGGATCCTTATCTCAGTGTTAGGACCATGGTTGCGGCTTGTGAGTGCCAATTATACGCATTTGTATTGCGTTATGTTGGAGTTGAGGTCTCTCGGTCTGAGAGGGTGCATGGATTGTATGAACTGTATTGTGGGACGGATAAAACTATTTTTTAAATTGCTTTTATAACTCATGTGAATCACGATCTAAAAATTGTTTTCAAACTGTTCTCAAGGCTCCTGTGAGTGAGTCGATAATGGTTCTTATCCTCGCTTTCCCGTTTGCATGTGAAAATTATTTTAAAGGCTTGAAAGAGAGTCGAAAATTACACATCGTTTTCCTAGCATGTTTAGCTTATACTTCATGTGCTGTCTAGTTTCTGTTGAGCTTTAGCTCACGGTGTGGGATTTGAAATATTTTTCAGGTACCGATCATGCAAGTTGATTCGGGATTGCTGGAGAGGCGGAAGATCTATAGTCTTTCATTTTGTTCTTTCTGTATCATGTATGCTATTACATGTTTTTTCAGTGTTAGAGCCGCGTTTTGTAAGCATGTTGGTGATTATATACAATGCATGTATGATTTATTTTGAGAGTGTATTCTCGGGTTGGGTGTTATGTTTGGTTGCTTGTGGGTATTTCATCTGACCCGAAGTTTGGGGCGTGACAACATAGCTGGCACGATACCCATCCACGACAACAACACAAACACTCGACTCCAGAGAGAAGCTCACGTAACTCACCTGGAATACCAAAGAATGCACTTCTTCTAAGCTTTCATCCTCTATTCAACCTTCCATCATGAACCACAATTCTCACCCGAGAAAAAGATGATTTATCACATCATTGTCACAGACAAGGTTCCACACCACCAAAAGCTAATCCGGCATCATAGCTACAAGGTCACCTGACCCTTACGAATCACTCGACCCAACATGTCATGCAGACAAAACATCTTATAGGTATCCAATAAACTACCCAAACCTAATCAGGACTCCTGTGCAACAGCACGTCACTACAAATGAACGTCTCGCTATCAAATCACTTCTACCAAGTCTACAGGTTAACCTCAAATCAACCATGATCACCTTCATCCAACAAAGCAAATATGCTGACTGTCGTCCAACATCAACCCTAGGCTCAGAACCCATACATCATTCCCTTGAATCCACAACGATAGAATATTCGAACCCCAGACTTGTCCGCTAAGTAACCAACCACGACTTGCGTCTCACACTTAGCAATTTGTTCTTATGCTAAACTCATCACGGCCCAACCAAACAAACAATCACGTAGGTCCGAACATACCATGCTAACCGTATTATACTTTCAGGACCACCATCCGAACAAACAACAGTTATGCCAAAGCACAACACTTATCACAGTCGACGACCACTCCTCGACTCTAAAGACTCTAAACAGTACCAAGTCCCAAACGAAACCCAAATCCAGACTCACAAAAGTCTACAAGAAACTCACCATGTGAATATCACAGCCGCACTGTTCTCACAAAATTCCCACTTTGCCAAAAAACTAGAAGTACAACAATACCCACACAATCCAGAACAAGCTGGCACACAATGGTTAACGATTCTCAGCTGATCAAGAACACTACATCTCAACTTTAATTCCCTTGTCAACGAGAACAAGCACAAGCATTCTTGGTCTACCAACTCGACCTCACAGGGAACACAACCCAAATGGTTCAACCATTACACATCACAAGTCATTCTGACTAGGTTACCACGACCTACTATGTTTACCACAGTTATACGCACTCACTTCCGATCTTCCACTGTGGCATAAAACCCCAGCCTACACTTCTTTGCGGTTCCCAATCATGGGAGCAATCAGATCCCAGGTCATACACAAAGATACTTAACATCCAAAAAAGGCACATATCCATGCACCACGCATCGTAACCACGAAGAATCAATCCCACAATCACCCGATCACGGCGATACAAGTCTCCGAGGCACACTCAAAGGACCTCAACATGAATACAAAGACCACAAAGGTTTTCACAATTTCATAACACAACCCAAATCGAAATCACTCAAAAACCTGGCATCTCCATCCAACCGAGATGAAATAACTCACACCAGTCAATCGTCTACAAAGAAACTCTCTCTCCATCCAGAGAAAAGAAAAGGGTCAACAAGGAACCATGACCCAACCTCAGCATACTCCCAGTACTCATTAACACTTGGCCCCTAAAAAACCCTGTACATCTCCGCTTGAGGTTACATCGGCCACAGTCAAACAGCTGCCATCAACCACGATCACGGTACTCGGATCATCAGCTACTCCAAGCTCTCAGCTTTCAGATCTCATTCATGCACACATGAACACCATCAATCCTTATACCTTGTACAACACATCCCATAAGCTCATCACCAATTATACACAGAGACACACGTCAACATTTCCATTGCGCCAAAATAGCTACTTTCCTAACTTCTGCTAGGCAAACCACAGCCATGGTACGGCCTCGAGACCACTGTCCAAGTAGCTCACATAGAAAGTGCACGACACAGAACAAAGGAAACCTAATCCTGAGACCTTTTATCTAAGGTTATTAATAACTTTCACAACTATGCAGACACCTTCCGCGCTTCTGCCCTCAAAGCACACATCGATCACAGGCATTGTTAGCCACGATCTCTCACCTATTGCCCTAAGCCAGCAAAACCACACGACATATTGCTGAACCTTTTTACCCCACACTTCGTTCTCATGGGTAAACAACATACCCACCTCTGAACCTAAGGTTGAATACAAACAACCTCCAGACATATCACACTCAGAACATGCTGTCTAAGACTAAACCAACCATACTGTCGAAACCGTCTACGATCCCTTCGAACCTCATGCACCCCGCACGGTTCTCAACCACTATCTCCTGATCACTAGGATAACGACTAAACCACGAACCTGTATCTTCATAGGAATCCCACAAACTGATACTCATCACTTGTTAGAATCGCAACCTGAATCCTAACACATTCTAACACAACTGCAACCCTTACTCATTCCAGCATATCTGCAGCTCATATTAATCCTCACATCCTCGAGTTCACTCTCTCGGAACTCAAGTCTCAAACCTTAACAAGGTATACCACGTCCAAGGTTATCAAACACTACTCTGACTACCAATAACATTCTACTAGCAGGGATATTCCCAGAACCACTCACGTTCTGCTATCTCTGCTATCTCAACGTACACCCGGCCAGGGATTACCACGGTCCCATCCACTATATCCGTATCTATATCCCATCCTGGGTACACGGCTCACAACATAATATGGCTCATGATGTACCTAATCCCTCTCACACGGTCAAACCATGTACACCAAAACCCCAAAAGGGATTATCACTATCCACAGAACCAATCATAACCACTAATTTTCCCAGGGTCTCCAACACCCTATCACCCCTACTCACCAGCCATCCATAACACAACTACAACTTTCGATAACATGCTCACAAAGGGAGCCATCTACCACAATCAAGCCACTAACCATGCTTTAACTATTCCTGAACTAACTCTATTCATATGATCACTTAACAATTATCATCCACGCCCAACCTCACACGGCTAAACCCAACTCACTAACGAGTTCCACAACATACCCAGCGATCGACGCTCAACCCATAACTTTACCTCTGCAACTGATAGCAATCGAGTCGCATATCCAAAACCCAGACCACGA
>JAUMHN010433712.1:0-12035 GCA_032360265.1 Heliamphora ciliata
ATCTGATCTTCTGTGTGTAAGCCGTACTCTACACACCAGATTAAATACTATACAGAATATCGAATATCCATGCATAACATTAAAATAATACACATACATTACTAATAAAGATTCTTATAAAATGAAAAATTAATTTTATTAAAAATAAAATTAAATACTAAAAACATGATTTTTCGTATACCAATCCTAACAATCTCCCACTTATACTAAAAACTATGCTGCTATACATCTGACTCCTATGCCTTCTACATGACTATCAAAAGTCTTAACCGGTAAGCTTTTTGTAAATGATCTGCTAGGTTATCTCCTGATGTAAACTCTATGTCTGACTAAAAATCTAAATCTGTGTACCCCAAAGGTACTAGACTCTCTGCCTGGTAAATCAACATATAATCCTTAGTCCTTTTCAGGTACTTGATTGTATATTCTTTACCGCAGTCCAATGCTCCTGTCCTGGGTTAGACTAATATCTGCTAACTATGCCAATGGCAAAGCAGATGTCGGGTCTAACGCAAAGCATAGCATGTATGAGACTTCTTACTACTAAATCATAAGGAACCACCTTCATCTTTCTCTATCTCATCAGGTGTCTTAAGACACTGATCCTTGATAGAGTGATTCCATGCCTGAAAGGAAGAAACCCTTTCTTGGAATCCTGCATGCTAAAACGAGCAAGGATATCATCGATATACTTTGCTTGTGGTAAGCCCAACAACCTTTGTTTCCGATCTCACACAAGCTTGATCCTAAAGATGTGGCTGGCTTCTCCCAAGTCTTTCATATCGAACTGCTCAAATAACCATACTTTAACCGTAGATAATGCCCCCACATCATTTTCGATGAGCATGATATCATCTACATAAAGTACTAGGAAGATCACCACGCTTCCATCATGCTTCTTGTACACACAGGACTCATCCGAACTTTGATCAAAATCATAAGAATTAATAGCTTGATCAAACCGAGTATTTTAAGACCTTAATGCCTGCTTAAATCCACAAATTGATCTCTTAAGCTTGCACAGCATGGGCTCTAGGTCCTTTGCAATGAATCCGTCTAGTTGTATCATATAGATACATTCATCAAGATTTTCATTAAGAAAAGCTGTCTTGACGTCCATTTGCCAGATTTCGTAATTGAAATGTGCGGCAATGGATAAAAGAATCCGGATAGACTTAAGCACGGCTACCGACAAAAAGGTTTTCTCATAGTCGATCCCTTCTTTCTAAGTAAATCCTTTAACAACAAGCCTAACTTTGAAGGTTTTAACCTTTCCGTCTGCTCCTCTCTTTTTCTTGTAGAATCACTTGCATCTAATAGGTTTTAATCCCTTCGGGTGGTTCTACAAGTTTTCATACCTGATTGGAATACATAGATTCCATCTCTGAATTCATAGCCCTTTGCCAAAGATTTGCATCTTTGTCTTTTATTACTTCATTGTAGTTATGGGCTCGGTATCCAGTTCTGCCAAAATCTTGTCAAACGACTCTCTTAAGAACATATACCGATCAGGTTGATGAACAACTCTCCCACTACGACGAGGCACTGCCTGTATCTGTGTACTAACAGTAACATACTGTGCAGAATCTGAACCCTGTTCATCAGCACCATATTCTTGATTTGCACCTGTCCCGATAATTCTCCCACTACGATGAGGTAATGGAATATCAATGACTTGTGGTTCCTCTTCCGTTCTACTGGTATTTTCTCTCAGTTCTTCCAAAATAATTTTGCTTTTGGGCCTGTGATCCACAATGTAATCTTCTTTCAAGAATCGGGCATTGGCGCTAACAATGACTTTTTGATCTTTAGGGTTATAAAATAGATCGCCCTTCGTTCCCTTGGGATACTCCAAAACGAATCGGATAAACTTGAATAACTCATCATGGATCTTACCATCTCCATAAGAGTCCTATTTCTTCTTTCTACTACACCATTCTGTTGTGGAGTGCCAGGTGCAGTTAACTAGAATGTAATCACTTCTGATGACAAGTAGTCCTTAAATTCTCCCAAGTGGTATTCTCCACTACGGTCGAATCGTAGTAATTTGATACTTTTACGCATATGCTTCTCCGTCTCCGCCTTGAATTCTTTATATTTCTCAAAGCATTAGACTTATGGTGCATCAGATAAATGTATCCATACCTTGAGTAGTCATCAATAAAACTGATGAAGTATTCAAAGTCACCTCTAACCTGGATTGTCATAGGACCACACACATCAGAATGAACCAAATCCAACGATTCTTTAGCTCTATAGCTTTTGGCCGAAAATGGCCTCTTGGTCATCTTACCCTCTGAGCAAGATTTACAGACTGGAAGTACCTACACTTTCAATGAACTCAAAGGTTTATTTGCTACCGGTCTATTTATCATTTTTAAATTAATATGACCCAAGCATAATCGCCAAAGAAATATTTGGTTCATTAAAGAAGAAAATTTTCTCTTATATGGTAATATAGATGTATTATTCATTTTTGTCAGTTGTAGTGTAAGAAAGATTAAAGTAATAATATAAAGATCATCCATCAATGTACCAGAACAGATAACTCGTTTATTATTCTTAATAACCACAGAGTTATTAAAATAAATCAAATATCCGTCTTTAGTCAATCTAGAAACGAAAACTAAGTTCTTTATAATGGCAGGTACATAACGACAATCTCTCAATATTAAAATCCGATCTCTACAAAAATTGAGAGTGATATCTCCTACTGCAACTGCTTTACCTTAGTATTATTGTCCATATGCAGGTAAATCTCTCAATTACTAAGTTGTCGAATTTTTTGGAACTCTTGCAATGAATTACAGACATGATTAGTGGCTCCCGTATCTACACACTAGGTATCGGTAGATAACACCGCTAAACATGTTTCCACAACCAGTGAACAGAAATTACCTTGTTTGTTATGCCTTCTGAGAAATACTGGACATAACTTTTTTCAGTGCCGGGTCTGATTGTTGTGAAAACATTTTCTTTTTGATTTTTTCACACAAGTCCGTAGCCCACTAACTACCCTGGAAACTGTGTCTCCCTATTTCTGAACCTTTTTCTTCTTCATGCCTTTAAGCCAAGAGGAAGAACCTTTTTTAGAAACAAACACATTTTCTGGTATTGAAGGAATACCATTTGTAGTAAAATCTATATCCAAGTTACATTTTCAATCAACAAAATTTGGTTCCGTTAGTTTATTTTCTTTTAGTATTGAAGCGAGTGGGTTGAAATCTCTTTTAATCCTGAGAGTCACATAATTAAAAAACCCGTTAATTATGATGAGAAAAACTTTAAATTCACTTTAATTTGGTTCCCTCTACTATTTTAAAATTAATTCACCAGCAGCCTGGTATCCTGAGAATAGCATGTCTCGTTGGGAAGACGTCTACTATCCTTCATAAGACTAGACAGGTCAATTCTTTTTTAATTTTACTATCTAGGCAACTGACCATGCCAAGTAAAATTAAATAGCTGACATAGTTTTGATCCAATATATAATAGCAGTGACTCAGTTAGAGGGGATACTATTATATACAGCTAAGTGTTAACCATCACCTAATCCCAAATTAATTGCTTCGCAATGAATTTTTCAGTTGGAGAAGTGATCCACACTAACAATTATCCATAATTATTCCTAAAGGAGGTTTGTACTCGCGATACCGCAATTAATTTGTCCGTTGGGGAGGAAGGCCTTACTACCTACACGCAAGGTTTAATTGCATCGCCTACAAACTGGTGATGGAGACCGCGGAATTTATCTGTAAATAAATTCTCTCTCCCACTTAGATTTTTAAAATATTTTTTAGGGTTATAAAAATCCATTTAATTAATATAAATTTATTAATTTTGAAAATCACACAATCTGAAAGAATCAAACATCTTTTCGTATACACGATTCCAAAGATTCTGATTTATCAAACCGTCTTTTCATGTTTAAATGCGTAATAAATAAAATTTAATAAATGCATAGTTTTTCCTTTAACTTTTTAGCAAATGTAGTGATTAAAGGCATTTATTTATTTTTTTTATTTTATATTTTTTAAAAAATAATAATTTATTTCGATTAAATATTTTTTCATTTAATTAATTCAAAATTTGAAATTAATTTTCACGTTTTTCCAAGATATCCAATTTAAAAAAACATCTTAAACGTGATTTTTGTAAAAAATAAAATATCTAAAGTTTTTCTATTTAATTAAAATTAATTAATTAAAAAAAACTTAATTTTATTTTTTATTACAAAATATTTTAATTAAAATCAAAATTTTGAATTAATTAAAATAACAGGATAAATAAAATCAATATCTATCATCCACGGAGTTAATATAAAAAAAATTAAATGCAAGATAAATATAATCTCAATTTTATGATCGAATTGAAACTCTAAAGAGTTTCAGTATCTTGTTCAAAAATAAGTTTTAACAGTTCAATCTTTATCAACTTCCTGTATCCCGTTTGTATCAGAACTCTTTGATATTATCTGATATATCAATATATATCATATTAGTCTCATATATATCAGAATATACATCCAACTAGTCCCGGGAGAGAGAAAGTCACCGGACCACCACCAGCCACCACCGGTGCCGCCTCGCCGACACCTTCAGGCGGTTCTTATTGCCTCATCCGAGCTCCATTTTTGACGAGCTTTATATCGTTGGAAAGCTCTCGAAATATGAAGTATTTTTGTCAAAAAATATGCTGAAAAATTGCTCGCAAAACAGCCAGAAAAATAGTCCGAACCTCAAAAACGCTGCTACCCGCCATAGCATTGCGCTGCCAACTTCCCGAGGCTTTTTCAACCTCTTTTCGAACTCGATTTTCGACGTACTTTATATCAAAAGAATTCTCTCGAAAAGTACTATCTTTCTATAAAAAATATTCTTGAAAACAGCTCAAAAAACCACCAAAATATTTCCTGAAACGGATTGCCGCCGCTCACCAGCGCAGCCGCCTTTTACCGCCAACTTCCCGAGATCATTCCGACCTTATTCGAACTCTGTTTTCGACATACTTTATATCAAAAGAAAGCTATCGAAAGTACTATCTTTCTATAAAAAATCCTTCTTGAAAAAAACCCAAAAAACTGTTGAAAAACTACCTAAAAGCTGTTGCTGTAGCGCCGCCGCCACCAGAAAAAAATCGTTGCTGTTTTTTTCTTTTTTACTGCATTGTTTGGCCCATTTCTTTTCTGATTTTTGACAGTATTTTAAGGTATGTTTTACTGCTATTTTATTTTTAATTTTTTTTTCAAAAATTAGTTCCAAAAATGGCCTGAAAAATTATAAAAATTGCCGCCGAACGGCCGCAGGCAAAGCCACCGAAATTGGGTGTCTTGGTAATTTTTCCTTGCTGTTTTGATTTATTTTTTATACAATTTTGTTAGATCTAAGAAACCCAAGAGAGGGGGGGGGGGGGGGAGGGGAATTTGATTTTAAAAAAAAAATATTTAAAATTATTTTTCAAAAATCTTTTAATATTACAATAATGCAAGATATGTAAATATTTAAGCAATGCTAATATTAAAAGATGAGGGATAGAGAAATAGAATCAGACACCAAGGATTTATAGTGGTTCGGCTTTATCCTAGCCTACATCCACTCCTCAAGATCTCTCTTGAGTATTTTCACTATTTAGAATACTTCACAGGCGTATTCCAAGCCTTTACAAGTTTCAAGTCTTCTCTTGAGCTATCTGAATGTTTACGGGCACATTCAACGCCTTATACAGCTTCAAGAAGATCCTATAAAAACAAGTCTCTGTTTTCTTCTAATATTTCTTGAACTCTTGTTTGATGAGTTTCACTCACTCACTCAAAGGCTAAAGGGTAACTCACCATTGATTACAATAAATGAGGTATAATAAATGAAGAACACTCACTCTCTTTACAGAAATGATTTACAATAAATGAAAGGGTAAAGAGAGATGAGGAACAAGAACTGGAGTTGCAGCAATAAATGTGAGTTTGATAATTTCTAAGATTGATTTGAGCAATGGAACAGTAAATGCAGGTCTCCAACCTTCTTAAATGCTGAGAAGTAACTCCTTATATAAGTTCTTGTGAGTTCTTGATTGTTGGAGGTAGGTGGGAGCAATAAATGCCAAAAATTCAACCGTTGAGATCTGCCGTGTTTTGAATTTCCGTCTTTAGGGTCGACACAAATAGCTTTGGTGTCGACACAAAGTGTCTACGTAAGAGTTCTTCAAGTGGTTGGGTCGACACAAATTTTTTGCGGGGTCGACATAGTTTCTACACTTTACCTTTCAACGTTCTGGGTCAACACATTTGAATCTGGTGTCGACTCGTTTAAAGCTTCAGCATCCGGAAGGACCATTTGTGTCAACTCAACTTGTCTCTGGTGTCGACACTAAAATTCTGCAGGAAGCCTAGTACTTTTGTTTCGACACATTTGTGCTTTGGGGTCGACATCAAAATTCTGCAGATAGGCTCGGGACTTTTGGATCGACACAACTTGTCTTGGGATAGACACCAAAAATCTTCAAGAGGTCTCGGTTGTTTTGTGTTGACACAATTTCCATTTTTGTCGACCCAAACTTTCGGATACCAAAAGTGAGGAATACTTTTGTGTCGACACAAATCCTATTTGTGTCGACTCATTTTGAGTCTTTTAGAGCAAATGCTCTTTTGTGTTGACACAAACCTTATTTGTGTTGACACTAATTTTTTGATACCTGAAGATCAACTTGAAAACAGTTAGGGTGTCAAACCATTTGATCAATGGGTGTTGACACACTTAATATGCTTCGAGTATACTTTTTCTTAAAAGTGTTTGACTTAATTTTGAATTATGATCAACACAAAATATTCTATTTCAAGAATGCTTAAGTGTTTAAACCTTTTTGAAATAAAAGTCATTTCTTTTTGGCTAAGATGTCAACTTTGATTGTTCAAAATGTGTTAACACTTTCTTTTTGAAAATATAGAATATTATCCATTTAAAACTATTTATTCTTAGAAAATGAATTATGAAATCATCAAAATCAAATTAAAAAGCCCTAGGGCTAACAATCTCTACTTTTTTTTATGATTACAACTATATTTATATTTTTTAGAAATTATTTTAAAATATTTTTTAATAAGGGTTCTTCCCTTATCGATATGCCTTAAACTATAAAAGCAATTATAGAGGTTAAGCATACATCAGAATGAAAACATACAATTTTTGATATAATTTGCACAAGAGATCAAGAAGCGTTCAAAATTTATTCTAATTTGTGCAAAATAGTAAAAATGTGCAAATTGATTTTACCAATCACATCTAATTTCATATGTAATTCATTCAACATACATTCATACCCAAAAGAATAAGATGTAATGAACTGATATGAGAGCAATTGTGATACCATTCATCCAAGACAAAATTATTCAAACATTTATAGCATTCACAACATTCAAAGTATTCAAATAACACATCAAATAAAGAGAAATGTATGTTAAAAAAATTACAGCTTCTCCTTCATTCAAAAACTTAAAAGAAAAGTTTGAAACTCCCCTTCACTTCTTCACTTCATCTTTGTCATCTCCCCTTGTTTCTACTGTAATCACTCCCCTTTTGGAATTAGCAAAAAAAATGTGATGCTATTGGTCGTCCATGAATTTTTTGAATTCTTTCTTTGCCTTGGCCTTCTCCTTGCTAGCAGATTCTCGTTCTTTTGCAGCTCGTGAGCGCTCATCCTTAGTTTTACCTACTGCTAGAGCTTCCCAGCGAGCTGCTAAAGTAAGGTCAGCTTCCCTTTTAAGGCGTGCGGGCTTTTCTTCTTTGGTTTCTTTGGGCTTAAACTGTTTAGCCCAAGCTTCCTTGATCCATTGGAGGTGTTCTTCCACCTTTTGAGCATTTGCATGGACGGCGGTGATGATGCCTTAATCGCATTCTTTGTGCACTTAATATAGAATGGCCTTATTGCAATTTACTATGGATGTAATGTTTTCATCCATGATTTTGCAAAGGGCCCTTCCTGCATCGGTGGCATTTTTTACGTCGCGTCTGAGGTTTAGATTTGTTTTATCAACGTGTTTTACTTTTTCAGAGAGAGAAGAAATGGTATGATGCAAATCAAAGAAATCTGAATCGACTTTGGCCTGGAAGAGAGTGATTTTTGGAGATAAAGAGTTGATTGATGAAAGGACCTCAGAGTTGTTGACTTGAACTGGAATAGATGATGATGATAATGCAATAGGGGGAACAGGGGTTGATGTGGTGTGAGGAGGAGTTGAGTGAGATGGACCAGGAGTATCAAAGGGTCCACTGTTATTAGGTCTGGCTGGAGGTGAGTCAAGATCAATAGGGATGGAGGAAAGATTTTGAGAGGCACGAGGAGGGGCCCTGGTAAGAGCAGGGGTACCTCTATGAATAGTGGTCCAAGCACCATCCACATACGCAATTTGCATATGTTTCAGGGAGGACTTTCCATAAAGATCATGCTTAGAAAAGGCAATGGCCTTTTTCTTAGAAAGATTGACCTTAAAGTGTCGAAACACTTTGGTCAGGTACATCCCATGTGGTGGAGAGGAATTTTTCTTGCCATGAGAATGGAGCATGTGAGTGATGGAAAGAAAACCTAGATTGAGGCTTTTCTTTTCCAAAATACACCACATAACGAATATGTGCATGTAGGATACATCACCAAATTTTTCTAACTGGGGAAGAAAAATATGGTTGACCATGTGATGTAAGATTCTCATTTCAGGTTTCAAGGAGTTTGCTTCTATAGGCTTGAAGGGGTCAATATTTTCATCCTCAAAAATATTTTTGACACAATCCTCAAAAGAGAAGCCTTCAACCTCAATAGTTTTTTGGCTATGCCAAACACAAATTTCACCAGGAAAAATGTTCAAAATCTCATTGAGGATAGAGGGGGTCAAGGTAATATCTACACCATTTACCCAAGTGGTAATGGTGGTGGATGGAATGAGTGAAACATGGAAATGAGCATAAAAAGACTTGACCAGGGTGGGATAATGGGGTTCTTGGATCTGTAAAAGTCTTTCTCACCCAAGGTCAGAAAAGTGATTTTTGAATCTCATTTCTATTGAGTCAAAATACTGAAAATCAATGGATCAACCGGGGCAATCTTTCGATTCACGAAGGAAGAATAATAAAGTTGACGAGATTTAGGAGTTTGAAAGGAAATTACCTCAGATGAGGCAACGTTTTGTGGGACGGAGGTTGTTGCAGTCGCCGTCGCAATCGTCTTCTTTCGTTTTGACGTCCTAGGGCTTGAAGGTCATTTGTCAATGGATCGTTTAGATCCTTTGCCCATCGTTTTTGGTGGCATTTTGATGGATTTGGGGTTGGATTTGAGAAGAAGAGGGAGGGTCGACTCAGGTTTTGAGAGGAAAAGAGGTGGAAGATGAACAGTTTTAAGAGAGAGAGGAGGGAAACGAAATGACTGTTCGTGGACCAACGTCTCTTTTATAGACGTAACGATTTGTGTCGACACATTTCGTGTCAAGTGTGGTTATCGAAATAGAGAGTTGGTGTCGACACTTTTTGGCTATTTGGGTCGACCTAGTTAAGATTGGTGTCGACACAAATTTACCGAGAGCCAAGAAAAACTACAGTGTCGACACTGAGTAGAATGGGGTTGACACTTTTATTCCCAGTGCCACTTCTATACAGTTTTGTGTCGATACTTCACACATTTGTGTCGACACATTTTCAACTTGTGTCGACACATTTTCACATTCAAGAAAGAATATCAGGTATTTTGAAATACAATAAAAGACATGGTTAGTATGGCATATAAATCATCAATTTGGAGCACATAACATACCAAGTTCTCTTCTAATAAAGTATATTCTTTCTTCATTTAAAGGTTTCGTGAAAATGTCCGCTAATTGGTAATCTGTGCCTATAAATTCAAGTTCAATGTTTTCTTTTTGCACACGATCTCTTATAAAATGATGTCTAATCTCTATGTGTTTTGTTCTTGAGTGTTGTATAGGATTCTTGGATATGTTGATTGCACTTGTATTATCACATTTAATAGGAATATGATCTAGGTGAAAACCATAGTTCTCTAATTGTTGTTTCATCCAAAGAACTTGTGCACAACAGCTTCCAGCTGCAATATACTCAGCCTCGGCTGTAGACAACGCCACTGAGTTTTGCTTCTTGCTGAACCAAGAGATTAGTGAGTGTCCTAAAAATTGACAAGTACTACTTGTGCTTTTTCTATCTACTTTGTATCCGGCAAAATCAGCATCCGAATAGCCAAATAATTCAAAGGCTATTCCTCTAGGATAAAATAATAATAGGTTTTGTGTTCCTAAGAGGTATCTAAGAATGCGCTTAACAGCGGTCACATGAGATTCCTTAGGATTAAATTGAAATCTAGCACACATACAAACACTAAACATAATATCTAGTCTACTAGCAGTTAAATATAAGAGGGATCTGATTATACCTCTATAACACTTTTCATCTACTGCTTTACCATCTTTATCTTTATCAAGCTTTGTTGTAGGACACATTGGAGTTTTCATAGGCTTTGCTTTCAGTATATCAAACCTCTTCAATATGTCCCTTGTGTATTTAGCTTGATTGATGTAGATTCCTTCTTGAGATTGGTTGATTTGGAGTCCTAGGAAGTAGTTGAGCTCACCCATCATGCTCATTTCGAATTCTCTCTGCATACAGTTAGCAAAGTCCTTACAAAGAGATTCGTTAGTTACACCAAAAATTATATCATCTACATAAATTTGTACAACTAGCATGTCACTTTCTTGAGATTTGATAAAAAGGGTGGTATCAATTTTTTCTCTAAAAAACTCATTTTCAATCAAGAATTTGCTGAGCCTTTCATACCAAGCTCTTGGTGCTTATTTTTAACCATAGAGAGTTTTGGTAAGTTTGTAAACATGGTTGAAAAATCTGAATTTTCAAAGCCAGGAGGTTGTTTCACATAAACTTCCTCCGAGATAAAACCATTTAAAAAGGCACTCTTGATATCCATTTGATAGAGTTTGAAGTTTTTAAAGCATGCAAAAGCAAGCAACGTCCTAATGGTTTCAAGCCTACCCACAGGAGCAAAAGTTTCATCAAAATCGATGCCTTCTCCTTGATTGTAATCTTGGGCTACCAATCGAGTTTTGTTTCTAAGAACTACTCAATTTTTATCCATTTTATTTCTAAAAACCTATTTTATACCAATAATGGAGTGTTCCTTAGGTCTTGGGACTAAAGTCTAAATTTTGTTTTTTTCAAATTGGTTTAGCTCTTCTTGCATAGCCAAGATTCAAAATTCATCGTTTTCGGCTTCCTCAAAATGTTTTGGTTCAATTTGAGAAAGGAATGCTAAATTACTATAAATATTATGTAGAAAAGAGCGAGTTTTGATACCTTGAGATGGATCACCAATGATTAGATCTTTTGGGTGACCATGAGCGTACCTCCACTCTTTAGGTAATTCTGAATTTTTTGAAATTTTAGATTCTGCAATCTGCTGGACTGCATTATGTTGAGAATTTGAAGCTTCCTCTTGATTTGAATCTTACTTATTATTTATGAAGATATCTTCAACACCTTTTTCTATATCTAAAAGGTTATCTTCACAAAAACCATTTGAAGAACCAAGGTTATCTTCATCAAAAATAACATGTATAGATTCTTCAACAACTAGGGTCCTTTTGTTGAAAACTCTATATGCTTTATTAGATATAGAATATCCTAAAAAATACATTCATCAGATTTTGCATCGAACTTGCTCAAAAGTTCTTTGCTATTGTTTAAAATAAAACATTTGCACCAAAAAGTGCGAAAATAACTTATATTAGGTTTTCTTTCATTCCATAGCTCATATGGGATTTTTTTAAGAGATGCTTTTATCATAACTCTGATTATAATAAAACAAGCAGTGTTTACAGCCTTAGCCCAAAAGTATCTTGGTAGATTATTTTCATAGAGTATGGTTCTAGCCATTTCTTCCAATGTCCTATTTTTTCTCTCAACAACTCTATTTTGTTGAGGGATTCTAGGAGCAGAGAAATTATGGTTAATACCATTTTCATCACAAAACTT
>JAUMHN010433723.1:0-12034 GCA_032360265.1 Heliamphora ciliata
AATCTAAGGGTCATGACCTTGGATGAGCTAATTGGCTCACTGTTGACATACGAGCTCAAGATAAATGAAAGAGTCAACGAGCAAAATAAGGTCAAGAAATCCATTGCCCTTAAATCCTCAAAAGAAAACTCCAGTGATGAAGAAAATGAGGAAATCAATTACGTTGACATGGCTCTTATCACAAGAAGATTCAGTAAATTCCTCACGCGAGACAAAAGGCTTTCAAGAAGATTATGAGGTACAAAATTTGATAGAGACGCAAGCAAACGAGAACTCAAGAAAGAACCACTCACGTGCTACAACTGCAACAAGATCGAGCACATCAGGCCGAAATGTCCTTTACTCAAAAAGGACTCTAAGAAGAAAAAGAAAGCTATGAAAGAAACCACGTGGGATGACTCGGACTCAAACGAGTCAAGCTCTAGCTCAAGCAGTGAGGAATTGGAAAACTTTTGCTTAATGGCAAGCATAGACGAAGAGGTAAACTCGCACTCTAACTCTTGCAATTCTTCTTGCTCCTCTTATTCTATGCCATCATACGATGATCTTAAAAATGAAATATTTAATTTACATAAAAGTCTCTTAAAATTGGAAAAAAAAATTTAAATTGAAAAATAAAAATAAAAACTTTTTTAAAGAAATTGAGGACTTATAACTTTCAAATGAAAATGCAAAAATTGAAAAAGAAAACATTTCTAAGGAGCATGATTTAAAAGTTGAATCATTGGGAAAAGAAAAAACTCATTTTAAGAGTCAAATTTGATAGATTAACAAAAATTTATAAAACTAAGATTTCAAATTTAACAAAAGAAAATGATAGGTTAAGAAAAGATCTTATAAACTTGAAAGGTAAAAATAGTGAAAATGATGTTTCCTTTGAATTAAAAAGAAAAATAGAAGATTACTCAAAAATTATATATAAATTTACAAATGGAAAAGAAAATTTTAAAAAACTTTTCGGAGCACAAAGAAGATCATTGAATAAAGAAGGAATAGGTTATAATAGAGAAGTTAAACTTAAATCCAAAAATTATTTTGTGAAAAAATCAAAAAGTTTTTCAAACACATTTTCTAAAAATATTTATGAGAATGTAACTTGCTTTCAATGCAAAAGCAAAGAACATATTAAATTCGATTGCCCACTAAAAAGAAATAATGGGGTCACAAAAATTGTTTGAAAAATAAAATAGACTAATCCTATAGGACCCAAAAAGATTTCGATACCAAAGAAAATCACTTAAATTGTTTTGTAGGTATGCTTGAGAGCCTCATCATCAATAGAAAGATGGTATTTAGATAGTAGATGCTCAAGACATAAGACGGGCGACAAGACGAAATTCTTAACCTTAACACCTAAAGATGGAGGTCATGTAACATTTGGAGACAACGCAACAGGTAAAATTATTGGTATAGGTAAGGTCGGTAAGGACTCTTCCCTATCTATTGATAACATACTACTTGTCGATGGTCTCAAACATAACCTCCTTAGTATTAGTTAATTATGTGATAAAAGTTATAGTGTAAAATTTCTGCATGATACATGTGTCGTTGAAAACAAAGAAAATAATAAAGTTTTATTTGTTGCAAAGAGATTTAAAAATGTTTACACTATTGATTTTGAAATTCTACATTCTCAAAATGTTACATGTTTTTCTATTGTAAATGAAACTAGTTGGTTATGGCATAGGAGGTTAGGTCATGCTAGTATGGATCTCTTATCCAAACTTGTCAAGAAAGATTTGATCAAAGGCTTGCCTAAGACTAAATTCATCAAAGACAAGGTTTGTGATGCTTGCCAATTTGGTAAGCAAGCTAAAACTAGTTTAAAAAAGAAACAAGAAATTTCTACAAATTGGTCTTTACAATTACTTCATCTTGATTTGTTTAGTCCTATGAATCCCCATAGTGTTGGAGGAAAAGCATACTGTTTCGTTATTGTTGATGATTTTTCACGATATACATGGGTTTTATTTCTCACAACAAAAGAAAAAGTATGTCATGTATTGGCTAAACTTTGTAAGAAAATTCAAAATGAAAAGGGTTATTCATTCTACACATTCGTAGTAATAGAGGAGGAGAATTTAAAAACAAAGATGTTTAAAATTTTTGTGACCAAAATGGTATTTCTCATAATTTTTCTGCACCTCGCACTCCTCAACAAAATGGGGTTGTTGAGAGAATAAATCGATCTTTGCAAGAAATGGCACGTACTATGTTAAATGAACACAAAATTCCTAAATATTTTTGGGCCGAGGCAGTTAATACTGCTTGCAATGTAATGAACCAAGTTTTCATAAGATATCATTTAAATAACACTCCTTATAAGCTATGGAATGGTAGAAAACTCAACATTTCTTACTTTCACGTTTTTTGATATAAATGTTTCATTTTAAATGACAAAGATGAATTGGAAAAATTTGAATCTAAATCTGATGAAAGAATATTTCTTGGGTATGCTACTAATAGTAAAGTTTATAGAGTATATAACAAAAGAACTATGACATTAGTTGAGTCTATTCATATTACATTTGATAAAGCTAACCACTTTTCTTCTAAGACTCTAGCTGATGATGATTTGGACATAAATAAAGGAATGAAAGAAATGGAAATCAAGGAAGACAAATGTAAAAGCATCATGATTGATGATGAACACACGGACCTACCAAAAGAATGGAAAACAGTGAAGGATCATCCTATGGATCAAATCATAGGTGAACCTTCACGAGGTGTAAGTACTCGATCTTTATTTAAAAATATTTGTGATCATCTTGCATTCCTTTCACAAGAAGAACCTAAGAATATAAATGAAGCATTAGAAGATGAATCTTGGATAATGGCTATGCAAGACGAATTAAATCAATTTAAAAAAAAATAAAGTTTGGAACTTAGTTCTTAGGCCTAAAGATAATAACATAATTGGAACTAAATAGGTTTTTAGAAATAAAAAGGATGAAAATGGCATTGTTGTCCGAAACAAGGCTAGGTTAGCCGCACAAGGTTATAATCAAGAAGAAGGAATTGATTTTTAACAAACATACGCACCCGTAGCTAGGATGGAAGCCCTTCGCATGTTATTAGCATATGCATCATATAAGAATTTTAAATTCTTTCAAATGGATGTAAAAAGTTCTTTCTTAAATGGTTTTATAAATGAAGAAGTGAATGTTGAACAACCACCTAGTTTTGAAGACTATGATTATCCAACCCATCTATGTAAATTAACAAAAGCATTATATGGTTTAAAACAAGCTCCTCGAGCTTGGTGCGAAAGAGTAAGTAATTTCTTATTAGAGAATGGATTTAAAAGAGGAAAATTAGACACAATTTTATTCATTAAAACAAATAAAGAAGACATGCTTATTGTACAAATATACGTAGATGATATCATATTTGGTGCTACTAATGAGATTTTGTGTAAGGAATTTTCCATTTGTATGCAAAAACAGTTTGAGATGAGCATGATGGGAGAGCTCACATTCTTTCTTGGACTCCAAATCAAGTAAGCGAAGAATGGAACTTTCATCAACCAATCAAAGTACGTACGTGAGTTGCTTAAGCGCTTCCAAATGGAAAATGGAAAAGTTTTGAGTACTCCAATGAGTTCCTCAACTAAACTTAACAAAGACAAGTAAGGAAAATCGGTAGACACTAAGCTCTACCGAGGTACGATAGGTAGTTTACTTTATTTAACTGCAAGTAGGCCTGACATAATGTTTAGTGTCTGTATGTGCGCACGTTATCAAGCTTGTCTGAAAGAATCACACCTAATCGTTGTAAAAAAAATACTAAGATATCTAGTTGGCACAATAGATATAGGCTTATGGTATCCTAAATTTACAACTTTTGAAATGATTAGCTATTCTGATGCGGACTTTGCTGGTTGCAAAATTGATCGTAAAAGCACTAGTGGCACATGTCATTTCTTAGAAAAATCACTTGTCTCTTGGTTTTCAAAGAAACAAAATTCTGTAGCCTTATCTACAGCCGAAGCCGAATATGTGGCTGCGGGTAGTTGTTGTGCACAAATTTTATATATGAAATAACAACTTAATGATTTTAAATTAAAATATGATGTTGTACCGATTACATGTTATAACACAAGTACGATAAATATTTCTAAAAATCCAATTTTGCATTCACGAACAAAACATATTCAGGTACGACATCATTTTCTTCGTGATGATCATGTACAAAAAGGCGATATATTTTTAGAATTTGTGAGCACTAGTGAACAATGGGTAGACATCTTTACTAAAACTCTTATTAAGGATTGCTTTATCATTATTAGACGAGAATTGGGTCTTATGCATGCTCGTGAAGTTGTATGAAAACACTCTTTATTAAGCATTTTGTCCACTTCTAGCCCCTTTACATCAAGCATTTTCTGAAAACCAGAAATCCTGAAAAAGCACTGTTCAGTCGACTGAAGCCCTTTTTCCAGTCAACCGAACCAATTTTTCTCAGTTTGGTTGACCAAACATACCAATTTAGTCGACCGAACCTTCGGGGATTTTGACAAACAGAAAAGCCGAACTGCATTTATTCTCTGTTAATTCATTTTTTAACTCTCGGCTTCTCTCTCCTAGGGCACAGATATATTGGTTTTTCACTTCAAAAGGATTCCAACTAAAACCCCTATTTCACACCACCATTCTACTTCTCAAAACCCTACATTTCCATCTCTCAAAACTCTTCAATGGCACCCAGGGTTTGTGGAGGGAAAGGGAAATCTATTGCTAGAGATGATCCCACCGGCGAAAACGACCAATGGTTCAACTCGAGTAAAGTCGAAATTCTCTACAAGCACCATCTCCAATCTCTTGATCCCATCTTTGGTAAGATTATTAACATGAGATTCTTGGATTCCTATTTTCTTCGTGCCTTACGTCTTTTCAGAAAAATGGGTTGGGGGCCATATGTTTTCTATCAACTAAAGGGTATGCACCCTCAAATTACACGGTTATTTTTTGCAAATCTTTCTCATGAACTTTTCCCAAATCCAAATGATCATTACATTCACTTCACCACTTATCTCTATGAAAAAACTTATAAATTTTTCGATGAAGACATAACAACTCTTTTTGGAATGGGAAGAGGAGATTTTAGATGTCCCCAAATTTCATCTCAATCATGGATCATGGCTCACGATTTTACTCCCGAAACATTTTTACCGATGATCATGACTGAACCTCCTCTTAATTTTGCCCTTCTCCCATCTTACTCACAACTCACACTCGAGGCCAAAATTTTTCATCTCATCATTACATACAATATATTGCCTCGTAGTGGATCTCGCACCTACATTTCTTATCTTGGCTGCTTTCTATTATGGTTCATTTACTAAGAAATACGCCCTGACCTTCCATCTCTCATATGTCAATGGATGCTTGCCAAAGAAAGTTCCAAACGCCATATTCTTCCCTATGGAGGCTTTCTTACACCTCTTTTTGAGTCCTTTGGTTTTTCTCCATCTCCTTCAAATTTTCTTCCACCAAAATTTTTTGATTTTCTTACCACCACCACATTAAAACAAATAGGTTATCGTTTACACTAAGGACAGTGGATTCCCAAAATTCAAAGGCAGGTACCTCAAGTTGTCCAAGATAGTGATGAGGAGGACGAGGCTACAACCTATTATGCTGATGGTCCACTCACTTCTCCTTTAGCATCTCCACCTGCTCCTACCACCACTACTGATGATGCTCCTGTCACACGTTCCTTCTTAAAGAAACTGGTCAACTCTTTCTCAAAGCGTGTTGTTAAAAAGCTTGACACGGTCAGCTCTCGCCTTAACCGCCTTGACGATGCTTTAGGCATTTCTCCCTATGATGCTTCCTCACCCGCGAATGCTGCTACTGGTGATAGTAATGATCATGAGGATACCTCTGGCTCCGCCTCTTTTTGATAATGCCAAAAGGGGTAGAAACAAGTGCGTGGCGCGAAACAAGTAAAGCTCCACTTTATTTTTACTTTATTTTCATTTTATTTTGGAGAGCATTGAGAGTTTTATTTTTGGATCATGTACTAATTCTACTCTTATTTTGTTTATGGTTGTGCTACACTTTATATGCATAGATCTTATTGGATGGTTATGCATATTATGCTTACTTTTATCATGGTTATGTTTCTCATATGATTGATCTTAAATTGAATGGCTATAATAATATTTTATGGAACAAGCTCTATGAATGAAATAAACTTTAATATCTTCACAATTTATGCATATAGTAAGGGGGAGATTTTCAACTCTCAAAGATTATTACTCGTTCTTATTGTTAGGGGGAGTTGTATTTAAGCTTTCCTACATTATTTTGCTATTTGTTTGTCATCATCAAAAAGGGCGAGATTGTTGGCCTAACAAGGCTTCAATAACCGATTTTAATGATAACAAACCTATGTATCTAATTGTGCACTTTGAGATTGTTTAACAGGAAATATATGCTTAGCACAATCCAAGATACACAATGGAAGCCATGACGCATAAATTCAAAACAAGTTCCTTGGCAACAAGTTTTGTGGAACAAATACAAAGAATCGAGATAGTGAAGACCTGAAGAGCATATTGTAAATTTTATTTGTTAAGATCCTTGTACATTCACGTTTTCTCTTGAATATTTTTTTGAAACTCATAGGAATCCTAAATATCTTTAAAAAAAGATTTTTCCAAAGCATAAAAATATCAAACCTTTTTGGAAAACCGTAAATCTAGATTTTTAAATGATCCAGTCGAGTGAGGCTTTTATCAAGTCGACTGAGTGGGCTACCAAAAATTGATTTTCAGATCCAGATCAGTTCAGTCGATCGAACCTCAGGTCCAGTCAACTGAAGTGAAGTTCAGTCGACCGAACTTTTTTCTTCAATCGACCGAACAGCTTAAAATTTGAATTTTTCTGAAAACAGCTAGTTTAAACACTTCTATATTTAGCCCAATGGCTAGTTTGATTTTGGAGCTTATAAATAGAGGCCTTGTGCTATTGTTTCAATCATCCAAAGCCTCTCTAACATCTCTCATTCTATTACTCTCTTGTACTTCAAAATCTTGAGTCTTTCATACATATTTTGAGAGAAAAATTCTTTAGAATTCTCTTTGAGTTTCATAGTCATATTTTATTGAGAAGTAAGTTAGAGTGTTCATTGTTTGTACTTATTTTCTCATCCAAGGAGCATTCTTTTGTCCACTTTTATATCACCATTGTTGATTTGTATTTGAGAAAGGCATTTCTCAAAAGAGGCTAATCCGCCTACAAGGATTGAGTTGACTTGAGAAGGGTACATTCTCAAGAGAGGCTACTCTGCCTAGACTAAGGAGAGAGGCTCCTCCGCCTAGACTAAGGAGAGAGACTCCTTCACCTATTCAAGGAGAGGTAGTAAAAATCATCATAGCGGTTGGCTTGAGGTAAGGACGTAGGCCGTTGCGCCGAACATTGTAAAAATCGTGGTGTTCCTCTTCTTGCTTACTTATCCATTTGTTTACTTTATTGTTGATTCTCTTTACATCACACACGTTTACACCTAAGTTATTTCACCTGCTTCGCGAATAATTTTATTACACTTTAATTTTCTATCAAGAAATTAATCTACTTGCAAATTAAAATTGAAAGATATAAAACAAGAAAAATGTTCTTATCGTTTGAATCTTTTATTTCTCACATCTTTTAAATCTTAAGCTAGAAAGTGTTAAATTTTTTTTTTCTTTTTACTTTGTAAGAAATATCTTCAAGTTAAAACATTCTTGTATCTTAATATTTGAAAAGCGTTAAACTTGAAAGTTATACTTTTATTGTTGAAACAAGTCAAGTATTGAATCTTGCTAACAAAAATATTGTGAATTAAAATTGAAGCAAATTTGTATTATTATCTTCAAACTAAAACGGCTTTAAAAGTCAGCATCTTCAATTGTGATTAACCTATTTTTTTGGACTTATTATTCATTTCAAATATACTTGTGTTTTAATTAACAAAAAGTTTCAAATTTTGTCTACAGTTGTACTTAAGCATTTCATCACAAGGTTTTGCTTATAAGTTTAATACAAATTGACTTGTGATTTAAATAAGTAATATTTTTGTGAACTAAAGATCGTACACTTGTGTTTGATTATTTAATCTAAATTTTTAAAATACCCAATTTACCCCCCTATTGGGATTACACACATAGTATCACCAATCCATTCTCAGAATCACATCGTACCCGTTAAAGTCCATACTCGTAAGTCGCAAGTCATAAGGATGTCAATTACTCGCAACATACATGCTCTACAAATGGAATCTACTCGTGCTAGACTTGCTAAAGGTGTGATAATGCTTAGGGTTTGTTCTAAGGCCTCTGGTTCCAAGAACAAGGATTTCATGTAGGCTAAAGATATAAAGGAATGGGATACTCTAGAATCAAACAACACTTTCACTAAGGTATTAAACAATACGAACATGCCTTATATGACATGGGTGTCTTCCTCCTCCTCTTCCTCTTGCAAGGCAAAGATATTTCTTCTTATAGGCCGGTTCCTATTGTTGTTCCTGTTGTTGCTGTTGTTCCTGTTGTTCCCGTTCCTTCTCCCATTCTTTGAACCTCCCTAGGGTTTCTGATTTCCATTGTGTGGTGGCCTTCCTCTTCCATTCGGTGGGTTAGCAATTGGCCTAGCAACTTGAACAGGTTGTGGGTATCTTGACAATGGATTCTGGGGTTGCCTCCGTTGTTGGGGTTGGTTGTTTTGATTCCTCATCAGGAACTAGGGTTGTGGCAAAGCGACTTAACTCCTCAAAATGATTCACGTACTGCGTTACTGTCATCGAGCCTTGTTTAACATCCAAGAACTCACGAACTTGTGCTTGACGGAAGGGGGCTGGGAAATACTTGTCCAAGAAAAAGTCCTCAAATTGGTCCCAAGCTAGGGTTGGTACGTCCTCTATGTTGTTGATTAAGAACCACCAATGATCCGCTTCTCCTTCTAGTAGGTGTGCCGCCAAGGCTACGTGGTCTGCTTTGTCCTGGACTCCCATAGAGTTAAACAACTTCTTAATAGCCCTCAGCCACTTTTCTACTTTCCAAGGTTTAGTTCCTCCTCTGAATGTCGGGGCTCGCTGTCTACTCATCTCAGATAAGAACCACGCTCGGTCACGCACGATAGGACGGTTGATGCTAGCAGCTAGTTATCTATGGGTCCATTAGCTTGTCGGTGATTTGGTCGTCTACCAGCCATCCTAAAAATAAAAGAGAGTTATGGTCTTGCAGATTATTCCAGTTCTTGATTATTTCTCGTATTTTGAGATCTTGTGGAGTTAATGTAGGGTTGCAAAATTACTTGTAGAGATTTAACAGTAACGTTTTCATTTCATCTCAAATCATAGCTGGTATAAGATTTTTCAAGTAGTTCGCAAAATATGCATACAACACACAACAACTATAACACTTAAACAAAAGAGAAAATACAACACCTACACACTAAGGCCTAAGCAAAGAGATGCGGATAGAAATGTCAGACAATCACCTCGCGTTCCCACGTTGCGTCGTATATGTTAAAGCTGCGCCATAGCACCTCGACATGAAAAGCATTAGTTAGACCCATCCTCATTTTGTTTGTTATCACCGTCGGAAACTCCTGATATGTCTCTAAGTTATCAAAGTCGATGGCTGGGTTAAGTGGATTGATAATTCCTCTTTTGTCCTTCGATCTCTAGCGCTGCATCCATTTTGCGGTCAACATGTCTCCGAGTCTGGTCTTAAATCCTAGGGGAAAATCTAAATGGTAGAGCATCTTGCTATATCTCTCGAGCACTAGTACAGGTCCTGAGAAATGGGAAAAGGTCTCTAGTTTCCTCCACAAGCACATCTTGTCTGGATAAATTTTGGCGTATACCCTTTCTCTCACGCGATACCCTCGGTTGTCTTAACGACCAAAGTATATAGCAGCATCAACGGTCTCATCCTCATCGGATTCAAGTGCAGGTGCTTCAAGCTTGTCGTACTGGAAAGCAATGGCTCCTTCTTCTTCGTCCTCGTCCTCATTCTCGTCTTCGTCTTCGTCTTCGCTGTCCACATCGTAATTGGCCTCATCCTCGCCTTCCCCTGCTTCTTCAACCTCTTCTTCTTCATCACCCTGCCACTCTCTTGGGAAAAACCATGCTAAAGGGACATCTTCAATCGGTTCTTATTCCACCATGGGTACCTCTTTCGGGTCCTCCTCTGGATCTGAATCCTCGGGGTCCTGCACCTACTATGGTCCTCCTGCTGGTTCGGCGTTGGATGCCATCCTATTAAGACAACAAACTTAAGGTAAGGATTTTAAATTGTTAAAATTATAAGTGATAAATTAATAATATAGACTTTCTACAGAGAATTTATGCTACAGAACTCGTGGTCTCCCGTAACCTAAGACCTGAAGGTTCACTAAACTTAAGCTCTGATACAAACTATGACGCCCCGTCCTCCGGGCACGTCAGGACATACATAAATATAAACATAGGGATATACTAGCCATACATTTATATTTACATACGATAGTTATTACATTATAAATGAGTTCTGAATTGTTCAAAATTACATAACTATTACAGTTTCACCGAGAAAATTCAAAAATATCTAAGCATAGGAAAAACTGCATGTAAGGACAAAAGCAAAGATCTTTGACTCTTCATAATGTGTCAGCTGGATCCATGTGCTCTTGGAATTCACTTTGTTCTTCCAACTATTCTTCTCCCTCGGGGATGACTTCCTCCAGAAACTCCTCATCACCTGTGGCACGAATGCCATGAGCCAAGGCCTAGAAGCAAAATACTCTAACCTTCTAGCTAATCTCACGGCACAAAATTCACCACAACACATACCATATAACACCCAGTACAGTTCATGGTCAAGGAGATAGACAAATTTATGATATCATAGCAGATAAATCAATAAACATGCATGTATGAAATGCAGATGCCCAACCAAAAATGCACCCAGATTATAACCAAAAATGCACCCAGATATATATATATATATATATATATATATATATATATATATATTCCCAAATATATGAATCCCACCTCGAACTGGTTCGAATTGAATTTAAATCACATTAAAATCACCAATTACTATCTCGGGTTCTTACATGCGCTAACTACATACAACGTACACAATTTATCGAAAAAAATTATTTCCATTAATTTAATTACGTTGAAAGTAATTAACCGAAATAAAAATATATTGAGTCACTACAACTTTCCCCCCCTTAGGAAATTTCGTTCCAAAAATTCGACCCTCATCATAGTTCGAACAAGTCTAGATAATTTAAGCAATTTTTATATTCTCTGTCCTTCTATTTTATGATGACATTATTATTTCTTCAATGTTATTTCAAAAGAACTTCACATGATACGTTATGACCACAAGGTCACGCAAATGAACGCTCCTCATTGATAGACGATTTTATTCTTTGAATAGGTGACCAGCATTTTTCTTTTTTCAGATTGACTCAAGAATTCCTTTGCATTTTTCACAAATCTCTTGCATACTTATGTTCAGGTCTACGAACGATGCCTTTCTGATAGGAACACAAATAAGAAAGTTAATATCAAATTTAAACTTTCATATACCATTTATGGCCTCAATACTTAACCAAAAACTCAATAGCAATATCTTTTAGATTTGCTCTCTTCTTTTCTACTGGCTCCTAACAGCTCAGAACTAAACATTTCCTCAACAAGGCTTTCTTCCACGATCATCATCGTTCAAATGTAACATTATCCAACGGTCAAGAGGATCATTCTTGAAATTCATTATGCAAATCAGTATCTTTGTCATCATTTCCCACAACAAATTACTACTTGACGAAGAATCATTTGGTATAATAGTTGTGAACAACACACTAACTAAATCAAGTCTGTTTACACTCTTAACTTCTGGCTTAAACCCCTACTTCAACTTGAATAATTGAATTTCTGCAAACATTCCTAATGGTGTCATCTTAACAGATAACTAGATCCCGAATAACAACCATTCAATGTGTGAATAAAGTTCCAGGTCTTACAAAACCCCCAGATGAACAAACAATTA
>JAUMHN010433734.1:0-12034 GCA_032360265.1 Heliamphora ciliata
AAGATCGCACCCTCTAATGAATCAAAACAACGAATATTAAATATATGCAAATCAATAATTATTTCAGGATTAAGAGATAAGCACTATTCATAATAATCTTGGGGTGTGAATTAATTTATATAGTCATTATAAAATTAATTACCCCAAATGTCCCGTTCAATACACACAAAGTGTACTGGCACAGAGAGTCGGAATAGTAGACGGCGTTATTATCTGCTCCCCGTAACCAAGACATGCCTACTAAAACTCTGTGCCACAGTCGTACCGATGGTATGTCTATTTTCATCTAAATTGTGAACATAAAACTTATATTCTGCAAGAACCTAAAATCTGATATTCTGTGTGTAAGCCGTACTCTACATACTAGATTAAATACTATATAGAATATTGGACATCCATGCATAACAAAGAAATGATATGCATATATTGCTTATAAAGATTCTCATAAAATAGAAAAATAATTTCATTAAAATAAAATTAAATACTAAAAATATGGTTTTCAGTATACCAACCATAACAGTTGATTCATTGCGTAAGAGCTGGCATTGATGTGTGATATTCATATATTGGTGTGTTTGCATGAGGTATCTTGGAAATAATTTTACATTTGCACGCTTTATGGTACTTGGCATGGAGGTTGAACCTTTAGGATGATCTATCTTGCCTTGATCCACTAGTCGACTAGTTTAAGGTTCGAGTTAGAAAGACATTTAGCCGACATCTATTCTAACCAGAGATCCAAATGAGTTACCCAGATTGATGTATCATTTCGATTAGTCCTCCTTGTTATGTGTTCCATGAGATATGTTGATGTGATGATGCGTGTTATGTGATATTTTGATGACGGACGATGTTGTCTGTGAGAGATGAATTGGTTTAGACCTCGATTATTAATATATTCCCTTATCTTTTCTTATAGAGAGCGATGTTATCGAGGCGAGGTTGCAGTCGAGGTCATGCTTATGCCCCGGTTCCACAGCAATGGGATGTGCATGCCCCACAGGAACAAGCAGGCAAAATAAACGTGATCTAGGAAATGCTCACGATAATGAGAGCATTAGCTGAGATGGCTAGAGAAGGAGTAAGAGCTCTCGAGCCAAGGGCTACAGTTATCATGAGAGAGTTTCGACAATTGGACCTTCTAACTTTTTTTGGGGAGCCAGATCCCAAGATGGCTACCGAGTGGTTAGAGGTGACCACGACGATCTTTGATACCTTAGAGATCATAGAAGGTGAGCTGAGGGTGAAGTTGGTGGCATTTCAACTTCGGGAGGATGCTCTAGAATGGAGAAAATTTGCTAAGACAACGGTAGAGGTCACGTGGGTCGCATTCACAAGGGTCTTCTTGGAGAAGTATTTCTCGAGGTCTTTGAGGGATATATATCGGAAGGAGTTCCTCTCCCTTATTCAGGGGAATATGATAGTTGTAACACCCCGACCCTTCACATGGCAATGATATTGTTTATTTTGGACAAAAGTCCTCACAGTTTTGTTCTTCCTAGGGAGTCATCCATCCTTGCGCATTGCTCCAGCCCAAGCATCCTTAACTGCAGAGTTCTACTAGGGTCTCTACCACCTAGAAAAAGACCTCGTGGAATGTAAGGGTCCAAGGTTTTTCTTTTATAGCCTAAGAACTCCCTCTCCCTTTCTGTTGTGGGATACCAAGATATCACAATCCAACTCCTTTAGGACTGCACGTCCTGTGCAGTAGCCTACTAGCTCTAGTAGCTTGTCAGTCCTTATTGACCTGCCCACTCAGTAGCCCGCCCACATGTCACGTGAGATGGCAGAGGCCCACACTTGGAGGTGAGGAGATTCAGCTCTAATACCATCTATAACACCCCGACCCTTCACATGGCAACGATATTGTCTGCTTTAGAAAAATGCCCTCACAGTTTTGTGAAAATCATGGGGTCACCCATCCTTGCATTGCTCCTACCCAAGCACTCTTAATTGCGGAGTTCTGTTAGGGTCTCAACCACCTGGGAAAAGGGCTCGTTACTATGTAAAGGTCTAAGGTTTTTTCTTTATAGCCCAAGAACTCTGTCTCCCTTTTTGACGTGGGATACCAGGACATCACAACAGTGGTCCAGTATGAGGCCAAGTTCGCAAATTTGTCATGCTTTGCACCCGAAATGGTGGCAATGGAGGAGTTGCACAATAAACAGTTTAAAAGGGGTCTTCAGCCCTCCAACAAGAACAGAATTGCAGCATTAGGGTTTCAAGTCTACACAGACTTGTGAAGGCTATTTTTTAGGTTGAAAATACAATGGCAAATAGTCACATGGTTAGGGAGAGCAAGTCACATCGGGGACCTTCTACCACTCAGTCTGAGGGGTGCCAATTGAAGAGGCAGAAGTTGGGAGGGTTGGGTTTTTACCCCATGAGATCTCAGTCGCAGCTACGATCGGTACCCGCACCATATATGGGTTTATTTGGGCATTCTAAACGTTAAAAGATGGTGTGTTATACATGCAGATAGCTGGGGAATTGTGCACGAGACTGCCCATAGAGAGGATAACAACAGAGTCAGCCTTAGGGGGCCTTGTTCTCGTGTTTTTAGTATGGTCAGGCAGGCCAATTCATCGGGATTTCCCTCAGGGAGGGAATGCACAGAGTGCTTCAAGAGCACAAATAGGGCAGGTGTCTAAGGGACAACAGAGCTACGGACTGTCACAGCAGCAATCGGGAGTGCAGTCAGCCAAGACAATAGGAGGGGCTACCTCTATCTAGTCGGTGATGCAACTAGGGACTAGGGGGAACAATGGGAAGAACCAGGGATAAGTGTACGCCCTTGTGAAGCCCAACACTTCAGTGGCACCTGTCATACCGGATGCTGCAGCCAGCCAGTCGATCATTTGAGGTACCTTCCTAGTGTACTGTTCTTGGGCCAGTGTTCTTGTAGACACGGGAGCATCGCATTCATTCATCTCATCCACATTTGCATTTTTATTAAGGTTAGAGGTAGATGTATTGGGTAGCGCCTTGTGTGTAGAGACACTGATTGGTGAGGTTGCCATGTTGAGGCATGTGTGTAGAGCTTGGGAGATGGAGATCGCTGACTGTCATCTAGTATTTGATTTCATTCTGCTCGATATGGCTCCATTTGATATCATCCTGGGGATGGATTAGTTGATCACCTTTCGCATCTTTGTCGATTGTGACCGACGTTGAGTGTTCTTCTACATGTCTGGGGGAGATTCCTTTTCTTTCGTGGGTGATTGGGATGATGGCTAAGTGCCTAGATCTCTTTGTTTGCAGGGTTGAGGTAACCTTTACTTGCTCTTCTCAGCCTTGTCTAAGAGTAAGATTGGTTCTACTCGTGGGGAGTTTCCTCCCGGGGCTTGCGAGGTTTTGGATGTCTTTCCAAACGATCTGTTTGAGCTTCTGCTTTGGCAAGAAGTTGAGTTTTCTATAGACCTCATTTCGGGGATTGCCCCTATTTTTATGCATTCACATCATTTTGCATCGGCCGAGTTACTAGAGTTGAGGGGTGCATGTTTAAGAGTTGTTGGATAAGGGTTTTATTCATCCTAGTATGTCACTTGGGGGAGCTCTGGCATTGTTTGCAAAGAAGAAGGATGGATCCTTACTCCTTTATATCGATTACCATAAGTTGAATCATGTGACCGTTAAGAACAAGTACCATATGTCCCGTATCGATGACTTTTAACCAATTGTGGGGTTCGTGTTGTTTTTCAAAGATCGACTTGAGATCGGGCTACCATCAATTATGAGTCAAGGAAGACGATATTCAGAACATGGCCTTTTGCACCCGATATGTGCACTTTGAGTTTCTAGTCATGCCATTCGAGCTGACTAATGTACCGATGACATTCATAGATCTTATGAACCGTATCTCGCACCCATTCCTCAATAGGTTTGTGGTAGTGTTTGTGGATGACATCCTCATTTATTCATTATCGGTGGAGGCACATGAAGAGCTTCTTTGAATTGCTCTATAGTTATTGTGGGACCATCGATTGTATGCGAAGTATGATTAGTGTGAGTTCTGGTTGCCCAAGGTGAAGTTTTTGGGGATGTGGTTTTGGAAGATGGGGTGGCCATAGATTCCTCTAAGATAGAAGTAGTGATGAGTTGGGAGAGACCAAAGAACGTGTCCGTGATTCAAAGCTTCTTAGGCTTGGCGGGTTACTAGCGGTGATTCGTGAGAGACTTTTCTAGGCTTACAACGCCTATGACACGCCTTACGTAGAAAGGAGTCAAGTTTATGTGGACCGATGGTTGTGAGTTTTTCTACCAGACCTTGAAGAAGAGATTAAATTGTGCACCCATTCTAATTGTACCAGAGATGAGACTTGGTTACGCCGTTTATTATGATGCATCACATGAGGGGCTAGGTTGCGCGTTGATGCAACAAAGTAATGTGGTTACCTATGGCTCGAGACAATTGAAGACTCATGAAATTAATTATCCTACCCATGACTTGGAGCTCGCGGCAGTGGTCTTTGCTCTAAAGACTTGGAGACATTATTTATATGTAGAGCGCTTTGAGGTGTTCTCTGGTCATAAGAGCTTGAAGTACCTTCACAGAAGGACTTGAACATGCGTTAGAGGAAATGGATAGAGTTTTTGGGAGATTATGTCTTTGATCTACAGTACCATCTGGGCAAGATCAATGTGGATGCTAATGCCCTTTAGCCAGAAGTCCTTGAGCTCATTAGCTCATGTTGCCATGAGAGAGTGGAGCACGCTTGGGGAGGTTGGTGAGTATGACCTATGCCTTGGTAAGTCCAGTGATTGTATTACGTTGTTCACGGTGGCATCTCAACCCATCCTCATTCATCATGTTATGGAGGCTCAATAGTAGGATGCGGTGAGCTTAATGTTTAAAGATCTAGTATTGAGTGGCAAGGATGCCAAGGTGTGGACTATCCATTTCGACCAAAGTTTGAGGTTTGCAAAGAGAATTTTAGTGCTGGAGTCATGTCATGATGACGTGCTTTGTGAGTTCTATCACTATCGCCTTGTGGTATATCTAGGTGGCACTAAGATGTATCATGACATACGTAGATAGTTCTGGTGGAGGGGCACAAAGAAGGATGTTGCTCTTTTTGTTTTGCATTGTCTTACTTGCCAGCAGGTAAAGGCCGAGTATTAGAGGCCAACGGGTATGTTGCAGCCATTGTCTGTGTTCGAGTAGAAATGGGAGAATATTAACATGGATTTTGTGTTGAAACTTCCTAAGTTGTTAAGGGGGCATGATGTCGTTTGGGCTGTGGTGGACAGATTTACCAAGTTTGCGCACTTCCTTTATATCCATATGACATATTTGGTTGGTGAGCTTAGCAGGCTTTATGTGAGTGAGATTGTTAGACTCCACAGAGTACCAGTTTCTATCATCTCAAATCGAGATCCCTGCTTCACTTCACACTTTTGGTAGAGTCTGCAGTCAGCCATAGGGATGAGCCTACTACTCAGTACTGCTTTTCATCCTTAGATAGATGGTTAGTTGAAGCGCACCATTTAGATACTCGAGAATATGTTGCGAGCGTATGTTCTAGACTTTCGAAGGTCATGGGAGGACCATTTTCCATTGGTAGAGTTTGCCTACAATAACAGTTACCAATCGAGCATTAAGATGGCACCTTATGAGGCATTGTATGATAGACCTTGTAGGTCACCCATTTATTAGGCTGACGTTGGAGAGACGATTGTATTGGGGCTTGAGCTTGTGCATAAGACCACATAGAAAGTCATCGTAATTCGTAAACATTTAATGACCGCACAAACTTGTCATAAGAGCTATGCAGATAAGAGGAGGATACCGTTGACATTTGAGATGGGAGACTATGTGTTCTTAATGGTCTTGCCATGAAAGAGATTGATGAGATTTAGAAGGAGTGGAAAGCTATCGCTGCGTTTCATCGGGCCATTTGAAATCCTTGATAGGATTGGAGAGGTGGCCTATTGCATTGCCTTGCCACCGCAGTTAGCCTCCGTGCACAATGCTTTCCACGTATCCATGTTGCACAAGTATGAGCTAAACTCGTCTCATGTCCTGGATTAGACCGAGTTGAGGGCAGAGGATAACATTACAAATAAGGAGAGACCATCAAGAATTTTTGACACTAAAGAACAACTCCTACGAGGGAGGACCATTGCTTACATGAAGGTTTTGTGGCTTTACCACGGGGTTGAGGAAGCTGCGTAAGAGCAAGAGTTAGAAGTTCGTGAGAAGTATCCCGAGTTATTTGATTTTTAACATATGTTTAATTTTGGGGACAAAATTCCCTAAGTGGGGGAGGTTGTAGGGGCCCGGTCCCTTGTAATTTGAAAGGATTATTTAAAACCTGTTATAACATGTTTAGTGGAAAATGGTTGAACATTTAATGACAGGAAATAATTAAAATTTGATCATGATAATGATTGTTAGTGGTTATTATATACTTTCTAGTGCATGAAAATAATTATTGTGGGTTGTTTGGATGTACTTTGAGGCGTTGGAATAAAATTTGAATCATATATGCTTTCTTTCCTTGGAATGCCTTTAAGCGAGAGATTGAATGATCGATCTTGCGACCGATCGAGTGGTCTATGACAGAGGGGACTTTAAGTTACAAGATTGAGGTGTTTGTTCTCATTCTCTTCATCTCTCTCTCTCTCTCTCTCTCTCTCTCTAAACTGAAAGCCAAAACCCTAGATCCAGATTTGGAGCCCTCTCGAGCTTTTCCACCCTCCTTAGAGATCATCTCTTACTCATCCCTTGGTTGTCAAGCCTTGGAAGAGTTGGCTTGTGCGTTGGAAGCTTAGTTTTCACCCTCTGGTTAGAGTCTTGCTTGAGCCTTGTCTTGGGTTATTTGAGCATCTAAGAGGTAGGATCTATAACTATCTATGAAGATTTATTAGATATTTGTTGTGTATTTTGAGTTTATACATGAAAATAGGAAAAATCTATGTTTTGAAATCATATGTTATGGTTTGGGGTTAAAGCATGTTAAATCTCATGGTTTTGGACGATTTATGGTAGGTTAATCTTGATATTACGATGAAAGAACCTTTAACTTGAGTTTTGGAAAGTTAGGGTCTCACTTTCGTCAAAACCATGGAGATTTGGGGGCTTTGGGGTTGTCTGACCCGAATAATGAAATTAGTTAAAATTTTGATGAATTAGGACTTGTATAGACTCATTGATAAGTTAATTTCATGAATCTTGGAGATGGGTAAAAATGGTGTAGTGTTGCGTTGAGAATTTTCAATAAATTCCATGGATAGTTGGATGTGTGTAAAAGTATAAGATATGGGATTTGATTGTATCTTACTATGTTAATTCAAATATAAGATTGATAAAGATATTTGAATTGTCAATAATTGAAATCTTAATGGTGTTGAGTTTGATGAGAGTAACCGAGTTAATGGTTGGACTCGCGTCGGTTCAAATGTGAATGACTTAATTAAGATACCGTGTGAATAAAATGAATAATTAAGTTTGGACTCGAGTAATTCCTTGGTGAAAGATCAAAAACTTGCGCAATATAAAGTAGACCATTCCATTAGGTTAATCCCCTTAAAAGCGTGCTTTTGGGCGACCCACCTATCGATGTTTCAAAGAGAAACAAAAAAATGTGTGCTCTCTGTGTCGGGTTATGGATTGCGTATTTATTCATTAGGTCTTGCATAGCTTAGTGGTGATAAATACATCTGGGTTTATAGGCGTTGTCCGGCCTTAGTATTTAATTAACTTAATGAAAGAAATCGGGGCTGTAAAACCATGTGATGTAATTTATGAAGGTTAGACCTTGGGAAACCTTGATTATGGTTGTATTGTAGAAAATAAAATGGAATGAAATGAAATGGGAGTCATAGTAATTGTGTTGATGTTGAGATGACGGAACTTAAAGAACTAATTAATGTGTGTTGGTTTTAGGTAAAGGAAGAAAACTAGATATGTGAATGAGAATTTACTAGAAAGGAGAAGTTGGATTTGGCTATAAACTTGTTGTGCATTCACATAATCATCCTCGCATGTCATGCCTATGTTCATATATAGTCTTTTTTCTATGAGCCATGGCTCATGTTGTTTAACCCATTTCAGGTGATAATGAAAATAAAGTGGTTGATTGCAAAGCTTGGTCTTGAAGACTGGTTTTGAACCTTTGGATAGAATTACATATATGTAAAAAGACCTTTTGAGAAATGCACATTTTGTAAATGTAATTTTTTGATACAATGATTTGATATTTTGGATTAGTTGATGATCATTTTGTTAAGCCTTAAAGCCACACGCTCATGAATTGTATGCATGCGAGGTTATCGGATATTGTTGGTTGGGTTGGCGATGTATTCCATGAGATATTATGTATGAAATAGTTGGGTTTTCAATGATGGGAGATGTATGTATACCTTTTCTTTGCATATATGTAAGTTGTTTCGTTGGGAATGCATATTGGAAGGTATGGTTGAAGTATGGGGAAGCAGAATTGGGAAGCATGGCTTGAAAAAGGGTCAAGGAGTGGATCGCTCGATGAACCGATCGATCGGTCTATCAAGCGGTCTAACACTTCTTTTAGTTTCTCAGGTTTGGGAAAAATTGCTGCAGTCTATGAAAGATCGATCGATCGGTCTTGAGATCGTTCGAGTGGTTTGCCTGCTGGAGCAATTTTTCACCTTTTAAAATCTTTTAAAATATTTTATTTGGGGGTTTGTGTCCTCCATTTTAAATGGTTTATTAAATGATATTTCGCGGTATTTGGGGCTTTAAAACTTTTCGTGGTAAAATTCTCGTCTTTTCGGAATTGACGGAGTTGATTAATGTGCCTTGGAGTTAGGTGTGTGACATATGTAATCACTATAGTAAGGTTAAACATATTTTAGAACTTGTTAATTTTATAGATTTCTCTCAAATTGAATTTGACAAGCTTAAAAATGCTCTAAAATTATTAAAAACCAAACGACTCGATTGTTACTACTAATTGGATTGATTAAAACTTGTTCAAGATTGATTGGTAATTTTTTTTCTTAAATAAAACACATTGAAATTCTTATTAATATTTAAATAGCTTGACTTTTTTGTTAATATTTCATGATGTTTGGGCCAACCTGTGCATAATTCAATTAATTTTGAGATACCAACTTTTATGTCTACTAGTTGAAATCCAATTAATTACAGAAGTAAAATCCCGATTAAAGACCACATATAGCATAAGCAACTATAATCAAATGCTTGGTCACAATTCACAAGTGTTTGGAGTACCCCCTCTCTCTCTCTCTCTCTTAACCAAATAGAATTTACTTTAATTTGAAAGAGGTGTAGTGGCATTTGTTTGAAAAACGAATCATAAGAACTAATAATAATGCATATAAATTATATCGAAGAAAGAAAAACGAGAACCCTAAAATCCAATTAAAAGCATACATAGCAGAATAAGAATTATACTTTCGAGATCCATTTGGTTTGATTTCATCTTAAAACTCATATAAAAAACTGTCAGATTGATAAACACGAATAGGAGATCGTCTACACCTCAAGTCTTATTCCGTATTTATGTATGCCTAATCATGAACCGAGTGTGTGCAACAAATCTGCGGCAAACCCTAGCTGACTACCTCTTTTAATATCACAAGAATATTAAAAATTCGAATTGGCAAGAGGTTTAGCTGCGTACAAATAGGTAATGACAAAGACTGACGAGTAAATAAAATTCAAGCTTCATATATAATTAAAAAAATTTAATTCAATTCGAATTAAATTTCTAATTCTGTAAATTATAATTCATACTACTAAAGAATTATAATTGCACTCCTAATCGTATCTCATGAAATAATTTTAAACTCCATATTATTAAATTACTATTTATCTCCTCACGTTAAGATTATAAATACTCGTCGATTAAATTAAATTACAGATAATTTTATTTAATCAATCACTCATAATTTTTTTTAAAGATTTTTCACTTAACTTATTTGATATGTTGGATACAAAATTCACCTGCATGATTTGATATAATCAAAACTTATAAGTTTTCTCAAGGGGGTTTCATCAATTCCTATTTTAGGACGTGAATTCAGTTAATAATTAATATTCACCATATACGTATTGACTTTATTCAATTTACGAAGTTTATTTACCTATAAAAGATCTCACTTTTTTTATGAATCAAAATAATAAACACTAAATATATGTGCCTATTAATCATTTCAAGAATAAAAGTATAAGCACTCATAATAACCCTGAGGTGTTGGTTGTTTATATAGTCAGTATAAAAATAATTACTCCAAAACAGTCTTGTTCAATACATACCAAGTGTTAGAAGAGAGCAAAAATCCTACAACTCGCCCAACCCGACTTTTTGCTAAACGTTGGGATAGATATTTGGATTGGATCGAAAATGGGTGAAAAAAAAGTAATTAAATCGGGTTACAGGTCGAAATCGGGCGACGCTCCAAAAATTGCAACAACCCTACCCGACCCGAATATACATATGCGAAATATGAAAGCCTCTTAGGCTCTTAACAGTCTCACACTTTACCCTAAATCAGTAAATCCCAGATTTCCAATCACATAGCGCCTCACAGTCTCACACCCACGACTCTAAATTCCTAACACTAAGCAGCGCCTCCGACTATCTCTCTCTCTTTGTCTGCAGCGCCTTCGACGGTCTCTCTCTATCTGCTGCGCCTCCAACGGTCTCTCTCTTTCTCTCTCAAACGCTGAAGTGCAAAGTGCAATTGGGAAGTGGAACGCCGAACCCTAATTGGATGATAGTAACAATTCAATACTATTGTTTTTGAAGGACTTGTGAGTTGTAACAATTAAATACCATTTGATTTTTGGTTGATTGTTGTTGGTTTGGTTGATAGTAATAGTTTAATACTATTGTTTTTGATAGTAACAGTTCAATACCATTTGATTTTTGATTGATTGTTGTGGTTGATAGTAACAGTTCACTACAGAAAAATGATAAATTTATATTTTTCATTACTGTTATTAGAATGGAGATGGTGAAATTGACTTTATTTACTTGTTTAGAGTCTAGTGTTTTTAGTAATGTCGAACCTGCCCACCCCGACCAAACCAACCCGCCAAACCGAAACACTGTTTCGGACGGTTTTAAAACCATGGACGGGTGACAATGGTTTGCAAAATGCATCACCCGACCTTTTCGGTTTGGTCAACAGGTGGGGCCGAAACCCGACCCGAACTGACCCGTGCACTGTCCTACCAAAGGTATTAGCAAAGTGAATTGAAACTATACAATTCCTCATAATTAAGACATACATATTAAAATACTGTGCTACAGTCCTACCGATGGTATGTTCAATTTCATTTAAGATGGTGAACAAAAAAAATCTTATATTCTACAAGATCTTTTATATATAAACCAAACTTTGCACATTAAATTATATACTATATAGAAGAAAAGACACACATACATAATATTAAATAAATAATGCAGTGCAAATATTGTTTATACAAAAACTCATTAAAATAACAATAATAAATTTTATTAATAAATAAAATAAATACTAAAATTCATTATACATAAATATGACTTTTATTATATATTTCTAACCGCATCACCCTCCATTGTCAGCAAATCAAGTGTCCAAGTCTCCAAGTGGCTATGGCGTTGACGTGGCAATAGCAATAGCAATTTTCATCCTTCCATGATGTAAAAAGTAGGAACATTTACTATTTAGATTTGGTTCTTAAATTAATAATAAAATTATTCTAAATAATTTCAAAAATTTCAGAACCAAAATTGAATAGTAAGTATTATGGAATCAAACTAAACTAAACTAAAGCAATAAATATTGGTTGAGTCTATTTTGGGATTGTAATTTTAAAAGTAAGTATTTATTGCCTATTTTATGTTAAAATTATATATTTATTTATTTATTTATTCTACTATTTTTTAAAAATTTATTTTATAATTTTTATCACTTGTTTCATATTATTACAAAGAGAGATTCTCGTATTTACAAATTACGAATTATATTTTATTATTTTTTTATCTATTATCAATAGCTTATAAATTATATAATATGTGATGTTACGAGAAAAAGATAAAAT
>JAUMHN010433744.1:0-12034 GCA_032360265.1 Heliamphora ciliata
GACGTAGGCTAAGATCAAGCCGAACCACTATAAATCGCTGGTGTCTGGTTCTTTATCTCTATCCCTCTTCTTTTGATATTTGCTTGATTTCACATTTGCTTATATAGTTGTCTGGCAATATTAAAAAAAGTTTTCTGAAAAAGTTTTTTTGTTTAAATCTCTTTTTCTGCTAAAGAAACCCAATTCACCCCCCCTCTTGGGTTGCCTAGTTCTAACAGAATGGACACCAGGAAGCGACACATAAACGAGAGATCATGCAGACCCAGGTCGGACAGGATGGGTCGAGCAAAAGGAAGAATTCGAGCAGCAAGTACTCGGTCAGAGTTCTGACCTTCACCGATTCCAACATGGAGGGGGTTGAGCACCTGCACAATGACGCACTTGTCATGACGCACTTGTCATAACTCTTCAGATTGGGAGATATAACTCTTCCAAAAGAAGCTCGAAAGGGAAAGGGAGCGAGAAGTGCCAAACGACATTTATGAGGTGGCTAACACGGTGTTCAAGGAGCCTATTCACAAGCTCCTTCACCATATCAAGGACAAGCCTTGGTTTGTCTGGCCCCCTAAAGATGGCCTCCGACCCGAGCAAGAGGGACGAAAAGAAACGCTGCTCCTATCACAGGGAGCATGGGCATTTTACCGATCGTTGCAGGATGTTCAGAAAGTTCCTAAAAGACCAGGTAAAGGCTGGGAACCTTGGACAATACAACGATAAGGAGAAGACTCGAGTTGAGCAACATGTGGCAGCTCAGGCCGAGCAGGGGACAGGCACAGATGAATTGGCAGGCGTGATTACCATCATACACGCAGCTCCCAAGCTCGAGACATCAAACAAAATAAGGAATGGACACTAGGAAGCGACACATAAACAAGAGATCATGCGGACCCAAGTCGGACAGGATGGGTCGAGCAAAAGGAAGAAACCGAGCAGCAAGTACTCGGTCGAAGATCTGACCTTCATCGATTCCAACATAGAAGGGGTTGAGAACCCGCACAATGGCACACTTGTCATGACGCACTTGTCACAATGACGCACTTGTCATAACTCTTCAGATTGGGAGGCATGACGCACTTGTCATAACTCATCATAACTCTTCAGATTGGGAGTTATGACGCACTTGTCATAACTCTTCAGATTGGGAGATATGACGTAAAGCGCATCCTGGTCGATCATGGGAGCTCGGCGAAGGTAACGTACGCCGACCTTTTCTTCAAGTTTGGGCATAAAAAGGAGGATTTGCAGAAATGCTGCACCCCCTTGGTCGGGTTCAATGGTCAGCCGATCCTCCTCACAGGTTGGATCACACTCCCGGTCAGGGCCGAAATGCAGGTCAAGAGCATTGAGTTTTTAGTGGTAGATGTGTCGTCCCCGTATAATGCCATAATGGGGAGGACATGTGTAGTGACTCAACACATTTTTATTTTAAGTAATTATTTTTGACATAATTAAATTAATAGATATGATTTAAAAGATGAATTCTACACGTGGTACGCAGTTGACGTATGTGAGAACTCGAGATATTAATTGGTGATTAATTCTATAATGACGATTTTATTTTATTTATTCAATTAAATGGAAGGTTTAACTCATGTAAAATAAAACTATTAGTTAAAGTATAAATATTATCAAAATATATGTATTTGAGTGTTTGGAAATTTTCTAGAAGAGTGGAGAAGAGATTATTAAAAAGAAAAAAAACACCAGTAGAAGCTTCAGAAAGCTTCGATAGATTGCCATAAGAGGCAGCGCGATCTGCACGTGCCCCGCCTCAATCGACCACCGTCGCCGCACCTCACCATCCTCCACATTACCGACCACAACCCCTAGGCACCGTCGATCACCACCCTTTGGCACCGCGGACCATCACCCAACGTCGATCACTCATATTTTTTCTCTCAGTCCGTCTCTCGCTCTCCCCGACGCCCCTATTTTCTTCTTCTTCTTGATTCATTTTCTGTTGTTTCTACGGGAGATGAGCGACCAATTTGGATGAGGAAATGACGAGAAGGGGAGAAAGAATCTTAGATACCTAAGCCTCTTCCCCAAAAAAACTCGTCGGCGCCGAACTTTCCTCTTTTCCTCTTTCTCAGTTTTTCTTGGGTTGAACCTCCAAGCACCAAATTCACAAGTTCTTGCACACAATTGGAGGATCAATACATTATGTAGCTGCTGCGGAGGAGATTCAAGTTGTTTTAGATTAGGAATTTTTGCAATCAAACAACTGGGAGTTCACAATCCCTCACTGGCCGAACCTAAGGTTTCTGAAATGGGGTAAAATTTCAAGTCTGGCGGCTCAACCAGGTAGGATCTAGACTAACTTGGGTGTTTTATTTTGATTTGTGTTGATCTTTTTGAAACTCGATGAAATCCTGAGTGTTGGTCTGAAATTGGAAGACTTACTAAAATATTATCGAACTCGAAGGTATGAGATATAAATTTGAACTTAGAGAACTTAGGTGGTGAGAATTGACAAATGTAAACCTAACACTCGAGTTGATGTATTAGCTTATTACCATCGGAGAACCTGATGGAGTTGCAAACCGTAAAAGTAGTGAAACTAAATAACGAGTTTAATCGTGAGCTGCTGGATAAGTTGATATTACACTTGAGGACTTGGATGTTCCATGTGAATTGTGTAGATTTTTCTTAAATTTGAGTAAAGTTGTAAGTGAAAATCTATTTTATGCGATGGTGAAACATAGAAAAAATAAAACAAGAGGGACCAAAGGGAAGGGGGTTGAATCACATTAAAATTTTGTTTGGCATATGGCTCATGGTATTATGGATATGGTATTAAATGAGGCTTTGAGTTTTGGAATTTGAGTAATTGACTTAAGTTTGGGATGTTGTTCGATTGCTTAGTTTCCATCCCAAAACAACAAAAATGTTTAGTGTTTGAGTAGAGGTTTGATGAAACTAATTCATGAGTGTGATTAAACCCATGGTTTAAATTAGCTTACTAAATGTAAGATCTCCCTAACTAAAATAGACAATGAAATAAATTATAAGTCTGACTATTTTTATGGTTTGAAGATTCTAAATCAATTTATAATTTAATGAAGAAACTCAAGAGGTTAAGGGAAAATTTTGTGGGCATCTTGGTTCCATATGATAGTGAAAAATGTCAAGGGTGGGATGTACGAATTTACTTTGATATCCTAAAACCATAAGTCTAGTTTCCATTATTGGGATAATGGGTTGTGTGGACAATAAGTTTGTAAATTAAGTAATGATTAGTAAGAAAGGATTTGATGATAAATAGTTAATAAAATTTTGTTGCACTAATATGAGAGTTTGTTTGGCTACATGAGGGTAGAGAATAAATTATACCATAAGAAGTCTTTGCTTGAGACTTACGTTGTAGGGTTGGAAGATGGAAAATTAATACTAAGATTGTTTAACATGATTATAACATGAGACTTTTGATACACTTAAGATTTATTGTGTGAATTTGTGTGCAAGTAAAATTGGATAGATGATGAACATATAAAATGGAAACCTTCAAGTAGAAATCCTAACCTTGGGATTCGGTGCTACATTAAATTGTAACATAAGTTAATAAATTTTAAAATTTAATAGCTTGAATTGCAAACTTGGTATATACTTATGAAATTTCAAAGTGATTGTATGTTGAAGGAGACATTATGATAAAGTTTTGGTTATTGTGAACATAACTGGTTTATTAAATATTGTTTGAGCCATGTACTTGCTAAGTTAAAATTCGATAAGGCTGCATAAATAGTTAAAATTGGTGAACTTGGGAATTTATGAAATTTTAATATACGTACGGTTGATTTATAGAAACATAGGTTCTATGGTGAAAATGAGAACATTTAAATGATAATTAAAGTTTTGGGAACTCACCATTGGGTTGAATTGATCGATGGTAGGATACACAAACTCAAATCTTTTTTTGAATTTTGAGTTGGGAATATCAAAGTTTAAATTTATGATATGGGTGGATGAGTCACACTACATGAACATTGTAAATAATTGAATGGATGGAGAAATTGGAAACTTGGTTTAGAATTATGAGACTTGAGAAATGCTAAAAGGTAAGAAAATTTGTTTGGATTTTGTAATTGTTAAACTTGTAACAAAAGGGAAATGATGCAAAACCCTATTTAAGACTTAAGATACAAAAAAAAAATGGAAATTGGATGAATATTGCTAAAGGAAGTGATTAGAAAATCGATGTGGTGAAATTGAATTGGGAAGATGGACTCCCGATGATTAATGATTAATGATGTTAATCGAATATTAAATCGAGGATGATTGATGTGAATGTGATAAGTTGGGCTTGCACAACACCACGGTAAAAGATCGAAAACTTGCGCAAGATGGGTACCGTGTTCCCTCGGGGTAGCCCCCGTAAAACGGACGTGATTGTGTCGTAGTGAGTTATAGAACTATCTATTACCCAACGGTTTTACGTAGCCTGTTGGGAGAATATGAAGGGGTTTCTATAAGTTGCATCCGATGTCAGTTTAATATGGGATTGGTTGCGTCGTGGTGAGTTATAGAGCTATCTATTACCCAACGATTTTGCGTAACCTGTTGGGGGAATAGGGAGAAATTTCTATAAACTGCACCTGACGTTGGTTTCAGATGATTGTAGTGGTGAGTTATAGAGCTATCTATTACCCAATAGCTTCGCGTAACCTATTGGGGGAATGGGGAGGGATTTCTATAAGCTGCACCCTACGTCAGCTCAGTATTTTGAGTAATGAAATGAAAGTGAAATGTAGATTAAAAAAAATTAAAGAATGGGAAAGGAAGTTAATGATTATATGATAGGTAAGAGATGAATAAGTACTCAGTTACTAATTAAAGAGAATAAAAATGAAATCGAAAACTAAAGAAAGATAAAGAGAAATTGTGATTTATGTCAAGAGGAGAAAAGAATGAAAACAAAAGAAAGGCAATGATTGAATAAGAATGAGTAAAGAGCTTAATAAGAACGATGAATTAAAAAGATAGTTTGAGAGAATGTAAGACGAACGAAATAGAATGACAAAAAAAAAAGAGAATGAGTGCGAGGGCTAAAGAAAAATAGAGAGAAACGATATTAAAGAGAAGAAACAGAAAGGGAAAAGGAGATAGGCTATGTTTTGAATGAGAAAGAATTAAGGGCCTAGTAAAAATGAAAGGTGGAAGAGAAATTAAAGATGAAATGTTAAAGAAAATGTAAATGAGATATGAGAATGAGGAAAAATGAATTGAAATGTATGTTTAATGATTTAGGAATAAAGAGTTAAGATTAATTAAATAAAGAATGAAGGGATGATGGGTATAATGGGTTATAAATGTAATTTGAATGTGATTGCATAACAGCATGCCATTCACACTTCACAAATCATGCATTGCATTTTTATTAGTTTTTATCCTACGAGCTCCGGCTCACGTTTGTTGGTTCACGTGTTTTTATAGGTTGTGAGAAGCAAGAGAAGACGAAGGAAAAACCTTGATCATTATATGACACTTTGTGTTTTGTACCAGGAGAATGAAGTCAAATTGTAATTGAATAATGAATTATTGTAGATTATTGATGTATTTTGAGTATTTAATTCTAGTAATTGATGTTCAAATTATGGGATTAGAATGGATTTCATTTTGATTGTGAGTTGTTGTAATGGGTGGATGAATGTTAGTTAATAAGTAGTTTTTTTGTGAATTGTGGTTGAGAGTTGAATATAGGCGGAGCCTGAATATATATATATATATATATATATATATATTGCGAATTGAGTTTGACAGGTTCACAAGTAAATTTGGGATAGTTCGAAAAATAGAGAAAACTCTGCCGAAATTTTTAAGAATTACACTTAGAATATTTTGTAAATTTAGAAATTAATTTGTTTTAAAAATAAGTTAAAGAAATCAAGATGATATCATAGGAGGAATGAGTTAACATGTGGGAATCACGTGCCTCAGGTCGAGGGCATGACAACATGGCTCCACCGGTTGAAAGCCATCCCCTCGACATATCACCAGGTCCTTATGTTCCCGACCTCAAGAGGAGTGGAGACAATTAGAGGGGACCAAACCGTGGCCAAGTAATGTTTCATGGCCGCTATCTGAGGAAAATCCAGTTCGTCCAAGGATAAGCAGGTTTGCGTGATGGAAATGCAGGACAAACCGCTTCTGGAGGATGTTGGAAGAGTACCAACAGAAAAAGTTGTAGAGCCACTGAAGAAGGTCATGCTAAAGGAGGACGATCTAGACCGCTTCTTCTTGCTGGACTCAAGTATGGCCGAGCATGAGGAAACCGACCCAGTAGGCTTCCTAAGATCGAACGTGGAGGTGTTTGCCTGGACACCTTACGAGATGCCGGGCATTGACCCCGAGGTTATGCAGCACAAGCTAAGTGTTGACCCATTTCATAAGCCAGTCGTCCAGCACGGGAGAAGGTCCTCGACCTAGCACTCAGAGGCTGTAATAGAGGAAGTTAAGAAGCTACTCGAGGCAAGAGCGATCAGGAAAGTGCACTACCCCCTTTGGCTGTCCAATATCGCCGTTGTTAAGAAAAAGAACTAGAAGTGGAGGGTACGTGTGGACTTCACTGTTTTGAACAAAGCTTGTCTGAAGGACTCGTTCCCCCACCCAAGATTGATCAACTGGTGGACTCAGCAGCCGGGCACAGGGGGATGAGCTTCCTAGACGCTTACTGAGACTACCACCAAATTGCTTTGAGCATAGATGATCAAGAGAAAACAAGTTTTATCACCCCACGAGATTTGTATTGCTACAAGGTGATGCCCTTTGGCTTGAAGAACACTGGGGCAGCTTACCAAATGCTGGTCACAAAGATGTTTCAACCTATGCTAGGTCAAAACATTGAAATTTACATAGATGATATGGTGGTCAAGATTGCGCAGGAGCACGACCATCTTACCGACCTGAACAACATCTACGAGGTGCTGAAGGCTTACAAGTTAAGGCTTAATGCTTCAAAATGCGCTTTTGGACTGTAGTCAAGGAAGTTCCTGGGTCACTTAGTGAGCAGACGAGGAATCGAAGCTGATCCTGACCAGATAGCGGCAATACAGAACATACAGCCCTCAAAAACTGTGAGGGAGATACAAAGGCTAACGGGGATGGCGGCAGCACTGAATAGATTTATCAGTCGATCATCGGATAAATGCCATCTTTTCTTTCAGTTATTAAAAAAGGGCAAAAATTTTGTTTAGGGGGAGGAGTGTGCCAAGGCACTCCAAAGATTAAAGGAGTACCTGAACATGACTCCTCTTCTCTCCAAGCCCCTGCTAAGGGAAGAGCTGTACATGTATTTGGTAGTATCCTAGCACTCGGCCAGTGCAGTCCTGCTCAGGTTGGACGTGGCCAAGCAGCTTCTGGTCTATTATATCAGCCACACATTCTTGGACGCCGAAACAAGATACTGCTGGAAAAGCTCGCACTCGCCTTGGTCATGACATCCCGAAAGCTAGCGCACTACTAAGCACACAAGATCATAGTTTTGACTGCACACCTGCTTAAGGCTTTGCTGCGCAGGGCAGATTTCTCGGGGAGAATAGCAAAATGGAGAGTTGAGCTTGGTGAGTACAATATCGAGTTCAGGTCGAGGATTGCAATCAAAGGGCAGGTTCTTGCAGACTTTATAAGAGAATTCTCGAGACGAGGTACGCCGATCAATTCGGACTCCACCATGCTCGAGCTCGATATGGGGGGGAAGGTGATTGCGCAAGAGAATGAGACATGGACTGCACGGTCGAAGTAGAAAATGAGGAATCCAAAGCAAAAATGCAGAAGTGGAAGCTGTACACGTATGGGGCTTCAAATCATAAAGGATCAAGGTCATAAGTGGTTCTCATATCTCCAGAAGGATCCGTAATCTCTCAGCGTCTAACAACGAAGCTAAGTATGAAGCACTACTAGTCGGCCTCAGGAGTGCCGAGCTCCTGGGCATCAGAAGGTTAAAGGTTTTTTGCGATTCCCAACTGGTGGTAAATCAGCTAACAGAACAGTACAATGCCTGGGATGACAGGATGGGCACTTACCTCTCCATAGCTCTCGAGCTTGTCAAGGGCTTCGAGGAAGTACAGATTGAGCAGATCAACAGGGAGAGAAATTCCCATGCAGACGCCCTGGCATCCTTGGCCTCAATAGCCGAGCTAGGGCTAAAAAGGACAGTAGAGGTTCAGAAGCAGGAGAGCTCGAGCATTGAAGTTGGGGCGCAGCAGATATGTGCTATACAAGAAGACCAGGAACCTAGCTGTGTGGATCCCGTCATCAAGTTTCTCGATGACGGTCAACTCCCAGAAGATAAGAAGGAGGCCCACAAGATCAAATACAAAGTTGCTCGGTTTTGGTTATCCCCTAATGGTCAATTGTATAGGAGATCTTTTTTAGGACCCTATTTGTTGTGCTTTCACCCGAACAAGGTCTAGGATTTCCTATAGGAACTACATGAAGGAATGTGTGGAGTTCACACAGGTGGAAGGTCATTGGCGCACAAATCTATTAGCTAGGGCTACTGGTGGCTTTACATGTGGAAGGATACTCAGGTATACTCAAAAAAATGTGAGAAGTGTCAGAAATATGCACCCCTGCACAAGCAGCCAGCCGAATACCTCAACCCCATCACAAGCCCATGGCCTTTTGCACAATAAGGACTGAACATTGTCGGTCCATTACCCAAGGCACCCAGAAATAAAAAGTTTCTGATTGTGGCAACTGACTATTTCTTGAAGTGAGTTGAGGTTGAGCCCTTAACCAATATCAAAGATGTAGATGCTAAGAAGTTTGTATGGAAGAATATCATCACCAGATTTGGCATCCCACGCGCCATAGTTGCAGACAATGGAAAGCAGTTCGACAGCTTCTTGTTCAAGATCATCTGTTCGGGCTTGGGAATAAAGAATTATTTCTCAACCCCTTCATTTCCACAAAGCAATAGCGAAGCAGAGATCTCGAACAAGACTCTCCTGTCAGGACTCAAGAGAAGACTGGAGAAAGCCAAGGAAAAGTGGGTAGACGAGCTCCCCTCAGTGCTATGGACATACCGCACAACTCCCAGGAGTTCAACAGGGGAGACACCATTCGCTATGGCTTATGGCATGGAAGCAGTAATCTCCATGGAAGTAAGACTGCCTACTATCATAATTGAAACTTTCAAGTCCGAGAACAATAACCTCAACATTACTCGGGACTTGGATCTAGCCGAGGAGAGGAAGGAGCGAGTTCTGATCAAGTTGGCAGCTTACCACCAACAGCTCTCAACATTTTACAATAAGCGCGTCAACCACAGAAACTTTCAGGTCGGTGAATTGGTGCTCAAGAAGGTCCTGTTCAACACAAAGGACCCTCTTGATGACAAGCTCGGCCCGACCAGGGAGGGCCAGTACAAGGTCACATCGATCGCGGGCATGGAAACATACAGACTTGAAGATTTGGAGGGAAGCAGATCCCAAGACCTTGGAATGCTCAGAATTTAAGAAAGTTTCATCATTAAGGCCCGAGTTGTAAATTCCTTTTGGGATGACAATGAAAGGGACCTGTCTTGGAAACTTGTGTATGCAGCCTTACAATGTCTCAAGAAAAGTCTCGGTTGACTTCGAGTCAAACCTGGGCAAGAAAACCCTAGCATGGCTAGGCAAAAAAGTCCTAGTTGACCGAGTCAAGCCTGTGCAAGGAATCCCTAGCACGGCTAGGCAAAAAAGTTTCAATTAACTTCAAGTCAAGCTTGAGCAAGAAAGCTCTAGCACGGCTAAGCAGAAAAGTCACAGTTGACAGAGTCAAGCCTGGGCAAGAAAGCCCTAGCACGGCTAGGCAGAAAAGTCCCAGTTGACTTTAAGTCAAGCTTGAGCAAGAAAGCCTTAGCGCAGCTAGGCAGAAAAGTCCCATTTGACTTCAAGTCAAGCCTGGGCAAGAAAGTCCTAGCACGGCTAGGCAGAAAAGTCCCAGTTGACTTCAAGTCAAGCCTAGGCAAGAAAGTCCTGGCACGGCTGGGCAGGAAAAGTCCCAATTGACTTTGAGTCAAACCTGGGGAAGGAAGTCCTAGCACCGCTAGGCAGGAAATGTTCTTGTTGACTTTGAGTGCCTGGGCAAGAAAGCCCTAACACGACTAAGCAAAGAGAAGTCCCAGTTGGCCTAAAGGCCGAGCTTGGGCAATAAAGGCTCTTGTCGACCCGATCAGTCGCTACAAGGCATAAATCATGATTATCTCAAAATGTGGCAATTTTGATATTTCTACGTCTTCTGTTGAGAAATCTTCAGATTAAAATGGTTTAACGTTCTCATAAGTAATCCAGCTCGACTAAATACAAGACCTAGCTCGGCTAAGCACCAAGTGTTCGGTTGATCCCAAAGAACCACCACTGAGCACAAGTATTCTAGCTCGGATAAATACAAGACTTAGCTCGGCTAGGCACCAAGTGCTCGGTTGATCCCAAAGGGCCATCACTAGGCACAAGTATTCTAGCTCGGATAAATACAAGACCTAGCTCGGTTAGGCACCAAGTGCTCATTGATCCTAAATGGCCATCACTGGGCACAAGTATTCTAACTCGGCTAAATACCGATCCTAGCTCGACTAGGGACCAGGTGCTAGAGCTTGAAGTCAAATAAAAGCAAAGTGGCTAAAGTTACATTGTTCAAGGACTCAACAAAAGTTTGTCTTCATTAATGAGGAATAGGAGTACAATCATAGCGAGCCGACCTCACAAATCTGCAGCCAGGGCACCTCCTTATGAAAGAGAGTCCTCGGGCACCGAGACAGCCTTTAGGGCAGCATCCCACCCCAGTTTAAGCAGGGAGTTCTACAAGCTCCGAACCTGAGCCTCGTACACATCACTCGCGGCGTCGTAGCCTTCGTTGTACTTGGCCTGGGCAGCCTGTTAGTTCTGCTCCTTGAGGTTGGCGACGGTCTTGAGCAACTCCTTTTTAGCCTTCCTTGCCTCCTCGAGTTGCCCGAGGATTGAATCAAGGTTGGCCTTGTACTCCTTTACCAAATCTAGAGCTTGAGTAACTCGAACCTGGACGTCTTTCTTTGCTTTCACGGCCTCTCTAATCTGAGTTTGGAGGACCTTGTTATCTTCCCGAGCTTCAGGGCATCGACCTGGAGAAGGTCATATTTCTCCCTAACGCGGCTGCAGCGCTCGGAAGCTTTAACTCCCATTTGCAAGCCCTGCACATAGAGAAAGAGGTCAGCACGGATAGGTTAATTGAAAGTAACTTCTAAGTGTCTGAAGCTCGGAATAGAGACTTACCACAATGATATGCTATGCGGCTTGCTTCGCAATGAATGCGTCTGGGATCTCTTGGTAGTCGGCCTTGTCCCGAGGGAGACAGAGGCTCTTGGCTAAGGCCCACGCCACCTGGTGGTTGGCATGCACCAAGTCCCGAGTGGTGAGGGATCCTACCACGGTAGGTGGGGGAGAATGTAAGAGGTGCAAGTACTTCGGTTGCTTCTGAGCTTCCTACTCCGGCGCTCGGCTGAGAACAGACGGGTCTCCGTTAATACGCCTTCTTATTTGGCGGCCGCCAACCTCCGAAGCCGTGCACCTCCTCTTCTGGTGCACTGGAGGAGGTGGAGAAGGAGCTAGAGGAGTCGGGGGTAGGCTTGGGGCAGTTGTTGGTGCAGGAGCAAGGATGGTTGGAGCAGTTGTCGAGGCTGGAGGTAGGGCCGTTGATGAAGATGAGGAGGATAGGTTCCCTAACAGGAAGTTCACCAGGTTCCTCTGCGACACGACTTGAGTTCTCGAGGTGGAACCAAAGCAACTGGAGGAGGTTCTAGATGTTGATGTCCAGGAAGTGGAAGCTCCCGTGCTCGGATGAGCTTCTCCTTCGGCATCCTCCCCTTGTTGTCCTTCAACAGGTACTAAGCGGTGCCCAAGCTCGTCTAGGCGGATAGGTTCGCCATTGAACAGCCTCTTGAAGCAGTGCACGACATGGTCCCAATCGAGCACGCGTTGCAAGTGCGCAAAATTGATCTTGACGTCCTTCTTATCCTTCCTATCCCAGACGACGGTCGTGTTACAGTAATCACCTGAAAGGGAATGCATTAGTACCG
>JAUMHN010433755.1:0-33750 GCA_032360265.1 Heliamphora ciliata
CACTATGAGGTTTGCTTAATTGCAGAAACTGCTGATACGTGTCTGTGTTCCACTGGAAGTCTTACTCATAATTACTCCCTAGGTCCCTGTTGTCGCCCTATATATATGCGGGTAGGCTGAACTAGTTTCATAACTTGTGTTCTAAGACTAAAGCTGTTCTGGTTTTGCCAGTACGAGTTCTCGAAGAATTATAGCCCACACTATATCCATAAATCGCATAAGAGAATACAGTAGAAGATCTGTCAGGAGCATCAACTCAAATTCAAATCGTCGTTGAAGATTCGACCGATAAAAAAATATTCTTCTAAATTAACTTCGGATGTACGGGTTTTATTTTGATCGTTCGTTATCAAAAGTTTTATCTGGAGCATGTTTTGGCGATTGCCCATCCAGTTAATTTTTTTCCGTTAATCGTTTGCAAAAACAAACATCTTGGTAGTTTGGCCTCCAACACCGGAGTCAGGTGAAGCTTATAGAAACCCCTCCCTATTAATTTTCGATAGGCTACGCGAAGCCATTAGATAATAGATAGCACTATAACTCACCACGACATAACACCACATTTCGGGGGCTAACCCGTGGGCATGTGGTTCCCATCTTGCGCAAGTTTCCAGTTTTTCACCGCAGAGCCGCTAGCCCAACTTAATCTATGTCAATCCATAAGGTTCATTAGTTATTTAAAAACTTCATTTTCACAATCCGGGCGTCCAACCCACAATTAGTTCCTCTCCCCAAATATTTTCACATAGTACCTCTTTTCAAATTTTACGTTTCAAACTTCCCATTTCATTTTTAATCAAGTTCTATTTTAGTATTCAATCCTTTCTTTTCAATTCAAATGCAATCACAAATTTCAACACACAATTTCTCATAAATCACATTTCATTTATCAACTTCACGAAGTACCAATGCATAATTAACTCACGTATGACCATATTATTTGGAATAAAACGGAATGCACCCATTATAGGTAGGTATATATATGTATATGCAAGTTAGAAACTCAAGTTCTCTTCAAAATGCTTAGCAATGCCAAAAGATGATTATATCGTACCACAACCTTCAGATACCCATTTTTGTTCTCAAAAACCTTCGTTATATGTTGAAAACTCACTTTATTGCAAAAAAAAAAATTCCAACCAATCGGTACAATACATGCATCCCAACTCAAGTATATTGAAATAGGTATATCCATAGCCTAAAGGACAAGAAATTTGATGAAAATGTCCAATATTGATGAAAATAACTATTTTCAAGACATTTGGCAAAAAACAGGTGGAAAACGGTTAAGAAAATTTGACATATTCTGATTATTTTAATCTTAATTTTTTCTACAAAAAGATTTTCTTATGAGAGTAGTCTTATTGGAAAGAGAACTTCTGGGGTTTCGATTTGAGTACAAAAATGACCCCATTCGGAGTTCAGATGAGGGAGATATGACCAAAAGAAATTAGCCCTGCGTAGCCAGTCCGCTCGAGCGGACGTCGAGCGCTCGAGCGCTCAACTCTCTGCCAGTTGATCGCTCGAGCGGACAGGGCTTCGCGCGCTGGTGCTTAAGAAAAACTCAGATTTTCCCTTGTTTTGAGTTTCTAACTTCAATACTCTTGAACCTTCACCAAACATGTTTCAAATCTTGATTTCCACCCCAAAAACATTGGATTCAAGTCTCGTAAACTCTTTTTATGCAATAATTTCCCAAAACCATGGTTAATCCTTACTCAAAAAACCCTCATTTCCATCCGACCTCAATGCCATACACACATAAACCTTTTAATCTATCCATCATACATAAATTAACTCAATTTTTTATGCATATAAACAAAATATCAACCCAAATCTTAATAAACTTACGAGAAAATCTAGATCCTACCTCAAATTGCCCAGAGGCTTGAGATTCCTCCAATTTCTCCCTTCTAGGGTTTTGATGTTAGGTGTTTTTGCCTCCTTGATGCTCTATTTTCCACCTCCTTGCTCCAAAACTTGATTTTCATCATCGGTTGTTCTCAATCTAGCTTCAATCCTTCAATTTCCATGGTGGAGGGTTAGGTTTTTAGGTGGAACATGGGTTTCTCTTTCTAAAAAGGAAGAAGAGGAGAAGTTGAGGAGAAGAGAAATGAGAGTGGGGTGTCTCACGTGGGTTGGAGTGGCTCTCTGTCTCTATATATACTCCTAACCTTTCTCCAATGTTCTAGAATTGTCCAAGTATTTCTCGATAGTCCGCTCGAGCGGACCCCCACCGCTCGAGCGGTGACCCTTGAAGCTAAGATTCACGAATTTCTTTAAAATTCAACCCAAACCTCCAATTTTGCTCATATTTTAATACTTGAATCTTTCCATTAATATACCCATATCAATATCACTCGTCACCATGTATCCCAAAATTTTGTTTTCACATATCATTAATTCAGCCCTTAATGAGTGAAATTTTATGGCACCTACACCCAAATTTTAATTCGGTCTCTTCTCTTACCGAAAACAAGAAAGAACAAAATAAACACGTATCAGGTCCTTACACCCTATACCCACCAATTAAATTTAATTACTGATAATTTAATTTAATAGGCATCTTGTAATTTTTTAAGCCCTTCCGCTTAAACTTATTTGATCGACGAATAATCAAATCCATCTACAAGGTTTGACCCGGTCAAAACTTATAAGTTTTCTTAAGGAGGTATCGTCAATCCCGATTTTTTAGGATGTGGATTCTGTCAATAATTAATATTCACTATATAAATAATACCGCTATCCAATTCACCAGAAATATAGACCCATATAAGATCGCATACTCTAATGAATCAAAATAACGAATATTAAACATATGCAAATTAATAATTATTTCAAAATTAAAAGCATAAGCACTATTCATAATAATCTTGGGGTGTGAATTAATTTATATAGTTAGTATAAAATTAATTATCCCAATGTGTCCTGTTCAATAAACACAAAATGTACTAGCACAGAGAGACGGAATAATAGACGATGCTATTATCTGTTCCCTATAACCAAGATAGGCCTACTAAAACTCTGTGTTACAGTCGTACCAATGGTATGTCCATTTTCATCTAAACTGTGAACATAAAACTTATATTCTGCAAGAACCTAAAATCTATTCTTTTGTGTGCAAGCTGTACTCTACACACCAGGTTAAATACTATACAGAATAAATGACATCCATGCATAACATTACAGAAATGATATACATACATTGTTCATTAAGATTCTCATGAAATAAAAAATTAATTTTATTAAAATAAAATTAAATACTAAAAACATAATTTTCAGTATACTAACCCTAACACAGTGCTGACCCAAAATACATATACGTTTACAGTTTCACAAGGAATTTATAAAAGTTTTACAATGAGCGCTAGGAAACTGAACCAAAAAGAACAAAAAGAAGACTTGATTCCTCAGCTAGCTTCGTCGAAGTCCACCTGCTCCGGGAACTCACCCTGGTAGTCGTAACATTTTTCTTCGGGAATCCCTTCTTCAAAAACATTCTTTTCCTCCCCTGTGGCACGAATGCCATGAGCTAAAGTCTAGAACAAAACATTCTAAACTTTCTAACCAATGTCACAACACAAATTACCACAACACATTTCATTTAACACTTAAAACATACAAAAATCAAGGAGACAGGCAAATTTGACATTCATATCATGGTGAGCAGATAAGTGATTAATCATGCAAGGACGTGATGTTATGAATGCAATGCGAATGCCCAACCCAACATACACCCAGAATTATAACATGAATTCCACGCTGAGAATTACCAGAGTAGACTTTATGGGTAATTGATCACCAAAGCCATCATCGCGCCTGGTTGCAAATAGTAAATGAATCACCGGGTTTCATGCCACAGTTGTTTTACTCAATGATGACGGGGTGGGGTCCGGCCCACCCTTCAGACCAACCAAAAACCAATGATCAAACAATATATATATATATAACTGGTTTGTCCCACCATAAGACTCGTGATGCCTTCGTTGGTATCAAACCAAAGTCTAAGCTACCAAAGCCAGAATGCTGGCGATGAACCCATGATGCCCAACAATTTCCATCATAAACAATACACTGGGGACATATCCAGGGAGCACACAAGGAATATATCCTAAAATATTTCATAAAATTAGCAACCAGGGACGCCCTAGACTTAAAACTGAGAAAGTGATAACTCCGACATACCCAAACCCACAACGATATATACAAGATGGACTCCAACATGCTATGAATGAAAATATGACAATGCCCACAAAGGTTTAACATATATCTCGAAATACAATTACATAAAGCATAGCATAATACTATCCTGGCAATTGTACAAGTCTCTCAAGCACTAAGTACAACACTTGAAACACAGAGTACAACTTTCAAAACATGGTTCAATCTTATGGCATGGTTACTTTTCATCACATATTCACTTTAAGTCATTATTCATCAAATTTAGATTACTTAAAACATGTAAACCAAGTCACAAAACACATGCATGCTTTAACATACACTTAACGATTCATTATCCAACTTTTAATCACCAATTTATAAATTATAGCAGCCATTTGAGGTACTTAGATTTGGAGTTAGGTTCTGAATTTTGGTCACAATTTAGATAAACATATTCTTTATAACTTTGATGTTGAACACTAAGGCCAAATCCTAAAGCAAATGGGTGATTAAATTCCCATAAGTGAAAACGGTTCAGCACTTGTACAGAAAATTTTCAGAAAAGGGTCTCAGTTGGTGTCGATCTTGGGGTAGCAAAACTTGTCCTACTAGGCTAATTTTTAAATATTTTTAGTTCGATATGTCCCCTACAAGTCTCATGAATAGTGCTCAGGGTAGTTATTTCGAAAACGTGGAAGAAATAAGCCATTTTATAAAATGTGTTCAGGCGGCGTTAAAACTACTGCAGAATTAGTTTTTAACAGGGAGTTTAAAAATGGTTTAGAGGATCATCCAGAGGTTTTGGAATATGATATTTGGAAATCAACTAGATTAATATGTTACATACTCTTTTGATAAAAACCACTTTTGAAGAAGGTCACTAAAAATAGGGGGTTTGGGTTGCTAAAAAATGTGTGACAGAGGGTTCTGCTATTCACTAAATCTCAACAGTAATTTTCATAGGTGATTAGACCTATCAAAGGTCAATATAGCATGGTCAAGTTTTGTAGGTAACTAGATATATATGTTGGCTACAATTTTCATGTTTTCACCTCAGCCCAAATCACTTTTGAAAATGGGGTGTTTGGGTTTGCAACACATGCTGGTTTGAAACTGATACATTTTGGTAGAAATGCTATATCTCGCATTCTACTCACTTAAATTAGTTGAAAGAAATTTTGGATGAGAGATAACTTAAAAAGATAGGTCTGGACACAAAGAACACACTTATATCATTTTTCTATATTTAGTTATGAGTTTTTAAAAATCGGGGCAGAAAGCTCAAAAAGCTCAAAAAGCTCAAATCTCAGGCCAACTTATGTTTTAGCCACCTAGCACTTAGTATGTCAAGATTTGATTCATTTTCTTTGCATGCATGTGTTGTATACTTAAATATCAATGTTCTAGAACTCATAGAAGTTACAAAACTCAAGAATCTCAACATGAAAACACATATCACTACACAAAATGTATGAATAGTCCCTATTTTCTCACTATAATGCCTTATTGATTCATATTTTGGTTCATGTTCTTGGTTGTGTTTTAAGAGATGTGTTGAGGGAGATTTGGTGTGAGTTTGTGCAAAGAGTTTAGAGATTTTACTTACTTGTTTGAAGACCTAAGAGTGAAGGATGGTTAGAGGACTTGGCTTTAGAGTTCCTTCTTGCTTCTTCTAGCTCCTTCTTCTTTTTCTCCTTCGTCTTCCTTCTTCCTTCTCCCAAGTCTTGAAGAATACTAAGAACTCACAAAATTTTGGTCTTCCTCTCTCTATATTGCCAAAAAAGACTTACACCTTATAGGTCGCCTATTTGTTTGGCCGACATTAGGGAGATGGCTCTATTGGGGCTTGAGCTTGTACGTGAGACCACCGAGAAGGTCGTCGTAATTCGTAAAGGTTTAATGACCATGCAAACTTGTCATAAGAACTATGTAGATAAGAGGAGGAGACTGTTGGCGTTTGAGGTGGGAGATCATGTGTTCTTAAAGATCTCTCCAGGAAAAGGTTTGATGAGATTTTGGAGAAGTAGGAAGCTATCACCACGTTTTATCGGATCGTTTGAGGTCCTCGACAGGATTGGAGAGGTGGCCTATCGCCTAGCCTTGCCACCGCAGTTAGCATCCGTGCAAAACATTTTTCATGTGTCAAGTATGATGTGAGACCTAGTTCCTTTTCTTTTTTGTATATACATATTTGACATGTTGGTTTTTGCTTCATCATAGTAGAACAGCATGTGTATATGTGTTTTATGCTTGACCGAGTTTGAAAAGGCAAGTTTGGTTTGGTTTAGGGCTGTGAAACCTATTTTCATTGCAGAAGTTATTTTCTCCGTTGACCAGTCGATCAGACTAGGTGATCCAGTCAGCTGGGTTAGTAGTGTGTGGAACCAGTCGACTGGATTGGGTGATCCAGTCGACTGGGTTGGGTCGATGGATATTTTTTGAGATTCTAGTAGCCTTTTTAGTCGACTGACCTCGGTAGTCCAGTCGACTGACCTCCTGTGTTTGAGCGTGACCTATAAATATCAGCCATTTGGGAGATATTTTTAGATTTGGTTTCTTCAAGGTTAAGTTTCACATGAAAGCTCCACCTGCTCTCTAGTTTTTCTTGGGCCCGGGGCTTGGTTTTTATTGATCGGATAGCGGATTCTTGGTATCCGTGCCGGGGGCTTCGCGTTCATCCAGACAGAATCTCATTTTGTTGAGGTTTATTTTTCAAGGCATCGAGTTTTTAGCTCAACGAGGTAGGATCCAAGACTATCTTGTCTTTAAAGGGTGCTACGTGCGATTACATACTTTTCTACCATTTGAAAATGCTATAAATGTTTAATTTTTTGTTTGAACCATGCTTGTTCGGATAAATAGCATGTTTTGGCTTGTTTTATGGTTTATTGCATGTTATGGATGTGTGGATGTCCGTGGTTTTCAAAAGATATCGGGTATGAAATTTTGAGATTTTTAATAAAAAATCGGAGCATACATGTAGTAGACTAGGTTGAACTCGCATTTGAGAGTGTGTAATTGTTATTAATCATGTTCATATCGAGTAAACGTTAATACATTTAATTCCTTGATGGCGTTGTGTTGGCGAGAAGAACCAGTTCATGTTCATATCTGGCCTTTCACGCTATAATGTGATTTGATGATATAAAAGGATCAATTTTGGGATCCAAGGATAGTTTGAGGTTGGGCATGAGTTGCTCCACGGTGAAAGACCAGAAACTTGGGCAATGTATGGTAGGCCCTTCCTTCGTGTTAATTCCCTTTAAAGCGTGCTCTTGGATAGCCCACCCATCGATGTTTCTGAGGAAAATCAAAATTGTGTGCTCTATGTGTCGGGCTATAGAATGGATATTTATCTCTCGAATCTCGTGTGGACCGGTAGCAATAAATATGCCTGGGACTATAAGTGCCGTCTGGCCTTGGTAATTGAATGAATTGATGAATAAATTAGGTTGGTAGAATCATGCGAAAGTGTTGATAATGTGTGTGGAAAGCAGGTGCATCACCTTGTTAGGAGGATTTCATGTGCTTGATTGCATGTGTTTAGGTGTTCATTATTTTTATAACAAGAGCATGATAGCTTGTTGAGCATGTGGATCCTGTGTATATGTGAGTATGGAGGTTGGACGTTAGGATTGATTAGTCTTGCCTTTGGGCGTTTGGATTAACGAATTTGGAAGCCAAGTTAGAAATGCGTTTTATCGACGTATTTTTTGGCAAGGAATCTAAGTAGGTTATCTAAATTGATGGATCATTCTTGTTGGTTCTCCTCGGTATGTATGGTTTATTTAACATGATCTTGAATGGCTAAGTGTTAGCATGATTATGTGGTATGTGTTAGAAATAACATGATGGATCGACCTTAAGTTGTTGTGTTCTATGTTTTCTTTATATATGAACTGCGTAACCTTGGAAAGGGTGAGCTTATGATTTAGGTCTTGGATGTGTGACTCGACTGCAGTGGTTGCTGAAAGGCAAGGTTATGGGTTTAGCGTCGATCACTTGGTGCATAGTGGAACCCGTTGGTGAGTTGGGGTTAGCTGCATGAGGTTGGCCGTGGTTGGTAAACTGTTGAGCATTTATATGAGCAGAGTTTTGTTTGAGTGTAGTTAAAGCATGGTTAGTTGCTTGGTTTTGGTAGATGGCTCCTCTTGGGAGTATGTTACTGAAAGTTGAAGTTGTGTTATGGATGGCCTTGTAAGTAGGGGTGATGGGGTGTTGGAGACCCTAGGAATTTAGTTGTTATGATTGGATTTGTGGATAGATTTGTGGATAGTGATAATCCTTTTCGATTAAGGTTTACTGTATGTGATTTTGGCCGTGCGACAGATTAAGTATGCCATGAGCCATACTATATCATGAGCCGTGTACTTGGGGTGGGGTATAGACAGAAACATAGTGGATGGGAACGTAAAAATCCTTGGCCAAGCGTATGTTGAGATGGTGGGACATAAGTGATTCTGGGAATATTCCTTGCTGGCAGGACGTTGTTGGTAGTCAAAGTAGTGTCTGGTGACTTTAGACATTGTATACCTTAAAGAGGTTTGAGAATTGAGTTACGGGTAAATAAACTCGAGGATATGGGGACGAGTATGAGTTGTAGATATGTTAGGATGAGTATGGGTCGCGGTTGTGTTGGAATTTATAAGGGTTCAGGTTATGATTCTAACATGCGACGAGTAACAGTTCTGTGGGATTCCTTCGAGAATGGAGGTTCGTGGCCTGGTCATTATCTTAGTGATCAGGAGATCGTGTTTGGGAACCTGCTGGGTGCGTGAGATTTGGAAGGACCGTAGAAGGGTTCGACAGTGTGGTTGGCTTAGTGCTGAGACGGTGTATCCTCAGCGTGATATGTCTGGAGGTTGTTTGTGTTCGACCTTAGGTTCAGAGGTGGGTATGCTGTTTGCCTATAGGAATGAAGTGTGAAGTAATAAGGTTCAGCAGTGTACCATATGGTTTGGGTGGCCTAGGGCGATGGGCGAGAACTGTGGGTTAAGATATCTGTGATCAATGTGTGCTCGGAGGGTAGAAGTGCGGAACATGTTTGTGTGGTCATGGGAGTTGTTAGTAACTTTGGGTGAAAGGTTTCTGGATTGGGTTTCCTTTGTTTGGTGCCGTGCGCTTTCTATGTGAATTGCTTGGACAATGGGCTTGAGGCCGTGACGTGGCTGTGGTTTGAGTAGTGGGAGTTAGATTAGTGAAGCGTAACCTTGTAAAATGAGGTCTTCGCGCGATGGGAATATTGACGTGTGTCTCTATGTATGACTGGTAACAACCTTGTAGTCCTATGAGACGTGTTGTACAAGGTATGGGGATTGATGGTGTTCATGTGTGTGTGAATGAGGTCTGAGAGTTGAGAGCTTGGTGTAGCGGACGATCTGAGTATCGTGATCAGGGTTGACGGTAGCTATTTGACTATAGTCAATGTGGCCTCAAGGTAAGATTTATGGGGTTCATTGGAGGCCAAGTGTTGATGAGTACTGGGAGTACGCTGAGGTTGGGTCATAGTTTCTTGTTGACCATTTTCTTTTCTCTGGACGGAGAGAGAGTTTCCTTGTAGACGGTTATTTGGTGTGAGTTATTTCATCTTGGTTCAATGTAGATGCCGGGATCTTAATTGATACAGATTTGGTTGTGTTTTGAGACTGTGAAAATCTTTGTGGATCTTGTGTCCGTGTTGCGGTCCTTTGAGTTGTGCCTCGAAAACTTGTGTGACTGTGATCAGGTGATTGTGAGACTGATTCTTTACGGTTTCAACGCTTGGTTGACGGTTGATGAGTATATGCGTTTAACTATTATGCATAGCTATGTGCCTTCTTAGATGTATAGCATCTATATGTATGACCTTGGATTTGATTGCTCTTGCGGTTGAAGACCATAAAGAATTGCATGATTGGGTTAGTATTGTCCTGCGGTGGAAGACCGTAAAAGAGTATGCATGAGTGTGGTCAATATAGTAGGTCGTGGTAATGTAGCCAGAGTATGAATTATTATATATGATGGTTGAACCATTTGGGTTGTGTTCCCTGTGAGGTCAGGTTGGTAGACCCAGATTGCTTGTGTCTGTCCTTGTTGACGAGGGAGTTATTGCTGAGGCATAGAGTTCTTTTCTGCAGTGATCAATTGAAAATCGTTGACCGTTGTGTGTGGCTTGATCAAGATTATGTGGGTACGATTGTACTTCTAGCTCTTGGCAGAGTGGGAATTTTGTTAAAAATGTACAGCTGGGATATTCACATGATGGGATTCTGATAGACTTTTGAGAGTTTGGCTTTATGTTTTGTTTGGAGCTTTGAATTGCTCAGAGTTCTTAGAGTCGAGGAGTGGTCGTCGACTGTGGCAAGCGTTGTGTTTTAGCATAACCATTTGTTCGGATGGTGATCCCGAGAGTATGTTTGAGAAGCCTTGGTTGGTGTGGCCTGTTCGGACCGACGTGATTTTTTGGTGTGGAACGTAAGGGCTGTGATGAGTTCTGTATAAGAAGAAATTGTTAAGTGTAAGATGCAAGTCTTGGTTGGTTACTTGACAGATAAGTCTTGGGTTTGAATATTCTACTATTATGGATTCAAGGGATTGATGTATGTGTTATAAGTTTAGGGTTGATTTCGGATGAAGGTTTAGATGGAATGCGTTCTTTGGTATGCCAGGTGAGTTAAGTGAGCTTCTCTCTAGAGTTGGGTGTTTGTGTTGTTGCTCGTGGATGGGCATCGTGTCAACTTCGTGATGGCATTGTTAGCATCAGTAGGGTAGCGATGCGGTATCAAAGTGGGTGGTCGTTAGGTTATTGTCAGAACTTGAGTAAAGTTTGTGCGTAGAGTATGTGACTTCGTGTGATCGATGTCAGGGTTCAACGTCGGGTGTTTGGACTCGTGGAGATAGTTCTTGGTGTGCATTGTGAGATGCGATTGAGCCAGTATGTGGCAGTGTGAACAAGGGTGATGGTCTCTATGTCCTGGAGTAGAGAGTGTTTGGGACTAGGTTCCATGATGGATTGATCTCGTGTTAGGCATGTGTTACTGGAGTGGAATGTGTTCGGCGAGAGTTATGTTTCGAGGTTTGGCAGTGTGAGTTTGATCTCGATCCGATGTTTTATGGATGTTTCCTGGATGACAGCTGTGTTAGTGGGACTTGCACGTGTGGGCAGTCTGTGTGGAGATCGATTTTTCAATGACACGTTTACGTCGTGTGATGACAAGTTTGGGATTTTAGTTGTTGGGACATTTTTGCTGTTGTACAGTGTTGCTCGGTTTGCATAAGAGATTGTTGATGGTTGATGGGCTAGTGTTTGGCTTGAGATTCAGTGTTAAATTTTGAGGACGAAATTCCTTTAAGAGGGGGAGAATTACGAGACCCGATTCCTTTTCTTTTTCTTATATACATATTCAACATGGTGGTTTTTGCTTCATCATAGTAGAACAACGTGTGTATATGTGTTTTACGTTTGTTTGGGTTTGAAAAGGCATGTTTGGTTTGGTTTGGGGCTATGAAACCTGTTTCCACCGCAGAAGTTGTTTTCTTCGTCAACTAGTTGATCGGAGTGGGTGATCTAGTCGACTGGGTTGGCAGTGTATGAAACCAGTCGACTGGACTGGGTGATTTAGTCGACTGGGTTAGGTCGGTGGATGTTTTTCGAGATTCCAGTAGCCTTTTCAGTCGACTAACCTGGGTGGTCCAGTCCACTGACCTCCTGTGTTTGGGCGTGGCCTATAAATATCAGCCCTTTGGGAGATATTTTTAGATTTGGTTTCTTCAAGGTTAAGTTTCACATGAAAGCTCCACCTTTTCTCTAGTTTTTGGTGGGCCCAGGGCTTAGTTTTCAGCGATCGGATAGCGGATCCTTGATATCCGTGTCGGGGGCTTCGCGTTCAACTGGACAGAATCTCATTTCGTCGAGGTTCGTTTTTTGAGGCGTCGAGTTTTTAGGTCAACGAGGTAGGATCCTAGATTATCTTGTCTTTAAAGAGTGCTACGCGCGATTACATGCTTTTCGACCATTTGAAAATGCTATAAATGTTGAATTTTATGTTTGAACCATGTTTGTCCGGTCAAAAAGCATGTTTTCGCTTATTTTATGGTTTATTGCATGTTGTGGACGTGTGGATGTCTGTGATTTTCAAAAGATGCCGGGTTTGAAAATTTGGGATTTTTCGCTTTTACAGGAATTAACCCAAAGGAAAGGCCTACCAAATATTGCGTAAGTTTTTGATCTTTCACCGTGGAGCAACTTATGCCCAACCTTAAACGATCATTGGATCCCAAAATTGGTCCTTTTATATCATCAAATCACATTATACACGCACAAGTCCAACCCAAACTGGTTCCTCTCGCCAACACAACGCCATCAAGGAATTAAATGTATTAACGTTTACTCGATATGAACATGATTAACAACAATAACACACTCTCAAATGTGAGTTGAACCCATGCCACTACATGCATGTTATGATTTTTCATGCTCTTGGGTGGCTCACCTATCGATGTTTCCGAGGAAAATTGAAAATGTGTGCTCTCCGTGTTAGGCTATAGAATGGATATTTATCTCTCGGACCTCGCATGGACCGGTGGAGATTAATATGCCTGGGTCTATAGGCGTCGTCTGGCCTTAGTAATTGAATGAATTGATGAATAAATTGGGTTTGCAGAATCACGTGAAAGTGTTGATAATGTGTGTGAGGCGTGCGTTGCTGTGACTCCGGATAGAACTTGTCATTACCTAACGAGTCTTTGTATGGCTTGGGTCTAGGGTAATGGGCAGGAGTCTATAGTTGTACCTTTGTCCCGGGTGTCGGTTATGTGAACCGAGTGGAAAATAACATTTTGTTACTATTTTCCTTTAACTGTTAAACATTATTTGCATTGTATGAAATGTGTGGTTATAAGGAAGGAAAACCGTTTGAGGCTCGCGTGGTTGAGTTGATTTTATGCTATGTGATTGCATATCCTGCTTTACTGCATTATAGTCTATTTCTATTGGGCTTTGGCTCACATTGTGGGATTTGTGAAAACATTTTTCAGTTGTTTGAGATCACGAGGGATGATCTGGAGGAGCCGGATGGGGCGGAAGATCTTTTAGTCTTCCTTTTTTTTTTCTTTTTAGATCATGTAATGTTTTACATATTTATGGAGTTGAAATCATGTGGTGTAAGCCTTGTGGCAGATATATCTAATGCATGTCTGTATTTTGAGAGTGAGACCTCGGGTTGGGTGTTTGGTTCTGCTTGTATGATTTTATCTTTTCTAAAATTAATCAGACCTCAGGGGAAGATTTTGGGTTATGTTCTGGTGGGCTTTTCTTTTAAATAAACCCTCGGTCGAGCGTTTTACAAAGGTTTCAGCCTCATTTGGGCGTTATGGTTTTTTGACCCATTTGTGTTTGGGCGTTTTGGTGGATCATAGTGTCCCAAAATGGGTGATCGTGGGCGTTTCATGTGACCCGGTGTTTGGGGCGTGACATATGAACCGGACCCGTCTCATGTTTTGGATTAGATCGAGTTGAGTGTAGAGGATGACATTACCTACGAGAAGAGACCAGTGAGGATCCTCGACACCAAGGAACAAGTCCTATGAAGGAGGACCATTGCTTACATGAAGGTGTTGTGGCTTCATCACGGGGTTGAGAAAGCTATGTAGGAGCGAGAGTCAAAAGTTCGTGAGAAGTACCCCGAGTTGTTTGATTCTTGATGTATGCCCAGGGACTCGGTCCCTTGTAATTTGAAATGATTAATTAAAACTTATTATGACGTGTCAGTGAAATATGGTTGAATGTTTAATTATGGAAAATGATTAAAATTTGATCATAATAATGATTGTTAGCAGTTATTATATGGTTATTAATGCATGAAAGTAGTCATTGTGGGTTGTTTGGATGAACCTTCAGGCGTTGGATCAAAATTCGAATCATATATGTTTTTTTTCCTTGGGATCCCTTCCAACGAGAGACCGACGACCGATCAGTCTTGGGATCGATCGAGCGGTCTGTGACAGAGGGGACTTTATGTTGCAAGATTGAGGTAATTGTTCTCATTCTCTCTCTCTCTCTCTCTCTCTCTCTATCTAAACTGAAAGCCAAAACCCTAGATCTAGACTTAGAGCCCTCTTGAGTTCTCCCACTCTCCTTGCGGATCATCCCTTGCCTATCCCTTGGTTGTCATGCGTTGGAAGAGTTGGCTTGTGTGTTGGAAGCTTGGTTTTCACCCTCTGGTTAGAGTGTTGCTTGGTTGGAGCTTGCTTGTGTAACGACCCGGTTCTAACCCTAGTATTAGTAATGGCTAGCCAATGAAATCTTAGGTTGCTAAAAGATTAGGAAACCTTACTCAATCCAAAACTCTAATTCGATCCGAAAATTCTAAAAAGACCTAAAGCTCAAGAGGAAAAACCTTAATACCCATAGAAGACTCATAGCATCCTAAATTAAGTAAATAACATGGAATATTAGATTAAAAATCAAAAAACAAAATCTCGTAAATACGGTAAAATGACCATTTTACCCATGGTACACCAAAAAGTCTTAAAATTCAAAATTTGACACATGGACACCCTAAATTAAAGATTTAAATACAATTAAGTAGTAAAAGACAAAATAATAATAAAAATAACAAAAATACCCCTTAGTGGCTGGCTACCTAGGAGTTTGTGCCCAAAAAGTCACATTTTACTTTTTAAGCTCAAAAATAAGAAAAAAAAAATACAAATCAAGCATTATTATGACCCAATATTATTCAAATAAGTAATATACATAATAATATAATATTATAGGCTAACAAAAGTAAATAAATAATTATTGAAGTTTTTACACATATGAATAAGCCAAAAAGTCACATCTTGTTAAACTAACTTAAATTGACTTAAAAGACTATATCCAATTAATCAATTGCTATCAAAATTATAATAATTCATGAAAATACTAAACTAATCATAAACTTACTAAAATAATAAGTTTTAGTAGATAGGGATACAAAAAAGATACACCGAATTAAATTTTTAGGCACTTTCTTGCACAATATGGTACCAATACCTCATTTAAACACTAATTAATGCAAAAATCACATTTGGTCTGCCCCAAACTGCCCCTAGCCGACTTTCCCCTACCATGATTTAAAAATATATTTCTCAAATAGCACCCACCATGTATGCATCCAATCAAAATTAAGAAAAATGAGAAAAAGACTTACACTTCCATCTCAATGCTTGATGAAACTATTATTGTAAGCGAACTCTACCAACGGTAAATGGTTCTCCCATGACCCACGAAAGTCTAGAACACACGCTCGCAACATATCCTTGAGTATCTAAATGGTGCTCTCCGACTAACCATTTGTCCGAGGATGAAAAGCAGTACTGAGTAGTAGCTTCGTCCCCATAGCTGACTACAGACTCTACCAAAAACGTAAAGTGAAGCAAGGATCTCGATCTAAGATGATAGAAACTGGCACTCCATGGAGTTTAACAATCTCACTCACATAAAACTTGCTAAGCTTATCAACTAAATCTGTTATGTGGATAGGAAAGAGTGCACGGACTTGGTCAATATGTCTACCAAAACACAATGGGCTTCATTCCCCCTTGGTGACCTAGGAAATCCCGACACAAAGTCCATGACAATATTCTCCCATTTCCACTTGGACACTAGTAATGGCTGCAACATACCTTCCAGCCTCTGATGTTCGGCCTTCACTTGCTGGCAAGTAATGCAATGTGAAACAAGAGGAGCAATATCCTTCTTCATGCCCCTCCACCAGAACTGCCTACATACATCATGATACATCTTGGTGCCACCGGGTTGTACCGTGAGACGAGAGTGATGAAACTCACGTAGCACGTTGCCACGACACGAGTCCGGCACAAAGATCCTTCCTACAAACCTCAAACTTTGGTCTGAATGGATAGTCCACTCCATGGCATCCTTGCCACTCAAAACTCTATCCCTAAACGTCAAGATCTTCGCATCCTACTGCTGAGCCTCTATAACACAGTGAATGAGGATGGGTTGAGACACCGCCGTGAACAACGTAGAATAATAATTGGATTTACCAATGCATAGGTCGTACTCACCAACCTCCTCAAGCATGCTCCACTCTCTCATGGCAACGTGAGCTAACGAGCTCAAGGACTTTCGACTGAGGGCATCGGCAACCACGTTGGCCTTGCCCGGATGAAACTGCAGATCAAAGTCATAATCTCCCAAAAAGTTCATCCATTTCCTGTGACGCAAGTTCAAATCCTTCTGTAAAAGTAGGTACTTAAAGCTCTTATGATCAGAGAACACTTCGAAGCGCTCTCCATACAGATAATGTCTCCAGATCTTTAAAGAAAAGACCACTATCGCGAGCTCCATGTCATAGGTAGGATAATTCTTTTCACGAGTCTTTAACTGTTTCGACCCATAGGCAACCATTTTGCCTTGTTGCAACAACACGCAACCTAGACCATCATGCGACGCATCACAATACACGGCGTAGCCAAGTTTCTGTTGGAGACAATACTGCAAAGATCATTATTTTTGCAAACGATTTTCGATAAAAAATTAACTAACAGGCAAACGCCGAAACGGGCTCCAAATAAAACTTTTGATGTAGAACGATCAAAATAAAACCCATGAAACCAAAGTTAATTTGGAAGAATACCATTTGTTGATCGATTCTTCAACTATGATTTAATTCCGAATTGAAACTTCTGTCAGATCTTTTACTGTATTCCCTTACGCGATTCTCGAACGTAGTGTGAGCTATGAACTATCGAGAACTCGTACCAGCAGAACCCAAATATATTTAGTTTTGAAAAACAAATTATGATATATCAATATAAAACTAGTTTAGCCTACCCGCATATATATAGGGTTACAACATGGACCTGGGGAGTAATTATGAGTAAGACTTCTAGTGGAATATAGATACCTACCAGCGATTTCTGTAATTATGGAAAGGCAGCAGTGGTTTCGGTAATTTTTATAAAACACAGAATTACAATTCACACCACTAAAAAATTGTAATTGCACTTTGACCCATAATCTCAAGACTTTGCATTGAGCTCATGTTATTAAATGCTTACTATTTTTCTCCACGTTAAGATTTTCGATACTCGCCAATTAAATTTAATTACTGACAATTTAATTTAATGGGCATCTTGCTATTCCTTAAGTCCTTCCGCTTAATTTATTCGACCGCCGGGATGTAGATTCTGTCATTAATTAATATTTGCCATATAAATAATACCGCTATCTCTAACTCACCGAGAATATAGAGCCATATATGATCGCACCCTCTAATAAATCAAAATAACGAATATTAAATATATGCAAATCAATAATTATTTTAGGATTAAGAGGATAAACACTATTCATAATAACCTTGAAGTATGAATTAATTTATATAGTCAGTGTAAAATTAATTGTTCCAAATATCACGTTCAATACACACAAAGTGTACTGGCACAGAAAGTCGGAACAATAGACGATGTTATTATCTGTTCCCTGTAACCAAGACGGCCTACTAAAACTCTGTGCTACAGTCGTACTGATGGTATGTCCATTTCTATCTAAACTGTGAACATAAAACTTATATTCTGTAAGAACCTAAAATCTGATCTTCTGTGCGTAAGCCGTACTCTACACACTAGATTAAATACTATACAGAATAATGGACATCCATGCATAACAAAGAAATGAAATACATACATTGCTCATAAGGATTTTCATAAAATAGAAAATTTATTTTATTGAAATAAAATTAAATACTAGAAACATAATTTTCAGTATTCCAACCCTAACAATCTCCCACTTTTACTCAAAACTATGCTGCCACACATCTGACTCCCATGCCCTCTACATGACTATCAAAAATCTTAGCCGGTAAACTCTTTGTAAAGGATCTGCAAGATTGTCTCATGATGTAAGCTCTATGTCTGACTGAAAATCTGAGTCTGTGTACTCCAAAGGTATTAGACTGTCTGTCTGGTAAATCAAGATATAATCCTTAGTCCTTTTCAAGTACTTGATTATATTCTTTATTGCAGTCCAATACTCCTGCCCTGGGTTAGACTGATATCTACTAACCATGTCAATGGCAAAATAGATGTCGGGTCTAGTGCAAAGTATAGCATACATGAGGCTTTCTATTGCCTAAGCATAAGGAATCGCCTTCATCTTCTCTATCTCATCAAGTGTCTTAGGACACTGATCATTGGATAGAGTGATTCCATGCCTGGAAGGGAGAAATCTTTTTTTAGAATCCTGCATGCTAAAATGAGCAAGGATATCATCGATATACTTTGCTTGTGATAAGCCCAATATCCTTTGTTTTCGATCTCGCGCAAGCTTGATCCCAAGGATGTGACTGGCTTATCCCAAGTCCTTCATATCGGATTGTTCAGATAACCACACTTTAACTGTAGAAAATGCCCTCACATCATTTCTGATTAGCAAGATTTCATCTACGTAAAGTACTATGAAGATCACCATGCTTCCGTTACGCTTCTTGTACACATAGGACTCATCTGGATTTTGATCAAAACCATAAGACTTTATAGCTTGATCAAACCGAGTGTTTCAAGACCTCGATGCCTGCTTAAGTCGATAAATGGATCTCTTAAGCTTGCACAACATGTGCTCCTGGCCCTTTGCAATAAATTTGTCTGGTTGTATCATAAAGATACACTCGTCAAGACTTCCGTTAAGGAAAGCTGTCTTGACGTCCATTTTTTAGATTTCATAATTGAAATGAGCAGCAATAGATAAGAGAATCCAGATAGACTTAAGCATGGCTATTGGCGAAAAGGTTTCCTCATAATTGATCCCTTCTTTCTGAGTGGACCCTTTAGCAATAAGCCTAGCTTTGAAGGTTTCAACCTTTCCGTCTATTCATCTCTTCTTCTTGTGGATCCACTTGCAGCTAATATATTTTATCCCTTTGGGTGGTTCTACAAGTTCCCAAACCTGATTAGAATGCATAGATTTCATCTTTGAATTCATAGCCCTTTGCTAAAGATCTTCATCTTTGTTTTTTAGTGCTTTATTGTAGTTACAGGGCTCTGTATTTAGTTTTATTGGGATCTTGTCAAACGACTCTCCCAAGAACATATACCGATCAGGTTAATGAACAACCCCTCCCACTATGACAAAGCACTACCTGTGTCTGTGTACTAGCAGTAACAGGTTGTACAGAATCTGAACTCTGTACATCAGCACCATGCTCTTGATTTGCACCTGTCCCGATAATCCTCCCACTGCGATGAGGTAATGGAATATTAGTGACTTGTGGTTCATCTTCCATTCTACTGGTATTTCCTCTCAGTTCTTCTAGAATAATTTTTCTATTGGACCTGTGATCCATAATATATTTCTCTTTCAAGAATCAGACATTGGTGCTAACAATGACCTTCTGATCCTTAGGAATATAAAATAGACCAACATTCGTTCCCTTAGGATACCCCATAAAGAAATAGACTTTCGTCCTCGGTTCTAACTTATCCGCGTTCTCCTTCAGCGTATGTGTTGGATACCCCCAAATTCGAATGTGTTTCAGACTAGGCTTATGCCCGGTCCACATTTCTGCAGGAGTAGAAGGTACTTACTTAGAAGGTACCAAGTTCAGAATGTAAGTTGCTATCTCTAAAGTGAGTCCCTAAAACGAGTCGGGTAAATCTGAATAACTCATCATGGACCTTACCATCTACATAGGAGTCCTATTTCTTCTTTCTGCTATACTATTCTGCTGTGGAGTGTTAGGTGCAGTCAACTGGAATGTAATCCCCTCTAATGACAAGTAGTCCTTAAACTCTCCAAAGAGATATTCCCCACCACGAACAGATCGTAATGATTTGATACTTTTACCTAGACGCTTCTCCGTCTCCTTATTGAATACTTTGAATTTCTCAAAGCATTCAGACTTACGGTGCATTAGGTAAATGTATCCATATCTTGAGTAGTCATCAATGAAACTAACGATGTACTCAAAGCCACCTCTTGCCCGAATTGTCATAGGACCACACACATCAGAATGAACCAACTTTAACGATTTTTTAGCTCTATAGCCTTTGGCCAAAAAGGGTCTCTTGGTCATCTTACCCTCTAAGTAAGATTCGCAGACTAGAAGTGCCTCTACTTCCAATGAACTCAAAGGTCCATCTACTACCAGTCTGTTTATCCTCTTTAGATTAATATGACTCAAGCATAAGTGCCAAAGAAATGTTTGGTTTATTAAAGAAGGAAACTTTATCTTATATGTTAATATAGATGTATTATTCATTTCAATTAGTTGCAGTGTAGGAGAGATTAGTGTAATAATATAAATATCTTCCACCAATGTACCAGAACAGATAACCCGTTTATTATCCTTAATAACCATAGAGTTATTAAAATAAACTAAATATCTGTATTTAGCTAATCCAGAAATGAAAACTAAGTTCCTTCTAATGGCAGGTACATAAAGATAATCTCTCAATATTAAAACCCAATCTCTACTAAAATTGAGAGTGGCATCTTCTATTGCAACTGCTGTTACCTTTGTATTATTGTCCATACGTAGGTAAATCTCCCCATCACTAAGTTGTCGAGTTTCCTAGAACTCCTGCAATAAATTACAGATATGATTAGTGGCTCCCGTATCTACACACCAGGTACCGGTAGATAACACCGCTAAACATGTTTTCACAACAAGTGAACAGAAATTACCCTGTTTGTTCTGCCTTTTGAGAATACTGGACATAGCTTTTTTCAGTGCCGGGTCTGGTTGTAGTGAAAACATCTGCCTTTTGATTTTTTCACACCAGTTCGTGGCCAACTAACTACCCTAGAAACAGTGTCTCCCTATTTCTAAATTTTTTTCTTTTTCATGTCTTTCGACCTAGAGAAATAACCTTTTTCAGAAACAAACACATTTTCTGGTATTAAAGGAATACCATTTGTAGTTAAAGTTATATTCAAGTTACATTTTCAGTCAATAAAATTCAGTCCCATTAATTTGTTTTCTTTGAGTATTAAAGCGAGTGGGTTAAAATCCATTTTAATTTTGAGAATCACATAATTAAAAATACCATTAATTATGACGAGTGAAACTTTGAATTCATTTTAAATTGGTTCCCTCTACCATTTTAAAATTAATTTGCCAACAGCTTGGATTCCTGTGAATAGCATGCCATGATGGGCGGACGTCTACTATCCATCATAAGATCAGACATGCATATTCTTTTTAATTTTACTATCTAGGCAACTGACCATGCCAAATAAAATTAAATAGCTGACATAGTTTCGGTCAAGTATATAATAGCAGTGACTCAGATGGAGAGGACACTATTATATACAGTTAAGTGTGAACCATCACCCAATCCCAAATGAATCGCTTCGCAATGAATCCTTCAGATGGAGAAGTGATCCACACTAACAATTATTCAGAATTATCCCTAAAGGAGGTTTGTACTGGCAATACCATAATTAATCTGTCCGATGGAGAGGAAGACCTTACTGCTGACACACAGGGTTTAATTGCATCGCCTACAAACTGGTGATGGTGACTGCGGAATTTATCTGTGAATAATTTTTCTCTTTCACTTAGATTTTTTAAATATTTTTGAGGGTTATAAAAATCTGTTTAATTAAAATAAATTTATTAATTTCAAAGGTCACACGATCTTAAATAATCAAACATCTTTCCATGTACACGATTCTAAATATTTTTGTTTATTAAACCATCTTTTCGTATTTAAATGTGTAACAAATAAAATTTAATAAATACACAATTTTTTCTTTAGCTTTTCAGCTAAGATAGTGATTAAAGGTATTTATTTATTTTATTTATCGTCCCACATTTTAAAAAAAATAATAATTTATTTTGATTAAATATTTTTTTATTTAGTTAATTCAAAATTCGAAATTAATTTTCACGTTTTTTCAAGATATCCTATTTAAAAATAACATCTTAAACGTGATATTTTGTAAAAAAATAAAATATCTAAAGTTTTTCTATTTAATTAATTAATTAATTAAAAAACTTAAATTTATTTTTTATTACAAAATATTTTAATTAAAACCAAATATTCCAATTAATTAAATTAACAGGATAAATAAAATCAATATTTATTATTCACGCAGTTAATATAAAAAATAAATTAGATGCAAGATAAATATATTCCGGTTTTATGATCGAATTGAAATTCTAAAGAGTTTCAGTCTCTTGTTAAGAGATAAGTTTCAATGGTTCAATCTGTATTAGCTTCTTGTATCCTAATTGTATCAGGATTCCTTGATACGCAGTGATATACAAATATAATACTCATTGATCCATGTATATCAGAAAAATTGAATCAAAGCAGCCCCAAGCCACCAGCACCATCGCCGGCCACCGCACAAGCACCGCACGCTGCGCCTTGCGCACAACATCGGTTGCGATCTTTTGAAAAAAAACAAAACTGCTTTGCTGTTTTGGTCTTGAAGCTTCAAATGCTGCCGCAGCTTGCTGTGTTGGATTTGCTTTAGGTGTTGTTTGGGAAGTAAAAGCCTGCTGCTAAAACAGCTTGTGGTATTGCCGTAGCCAACCAAACAGCCATGTAGGCGCTATTTTGGACGCTGCTTGGGAAACCACTGCTATGCTAAAATCGCTGAAACAGCTTGGGAATTGCTGTTGCTGTGTTAGGCTGCGTTTGGCAGCTTTGGATTGTGCCGCTGCTGCGCTGTGATGGAAAGCAGCCAGCCGCATGGCTGCGTTTGGAGATCGGCAGCCTGTTTTTGGCTTTTTTTTTTCATCCAGACAAAAAAAACTGAAAAAAAAAATTTGCAAAGTAATAAAAAAGAACCGGTTGCCGCCGCCAACCACCGCTGGTTGCCGCCGCCAACCACCTTCCATACATGTTCTTATTTTTTTTTCTAATAAACTAGAAAAAAAAACATCAAAACCTATGTCCCGTAGGCTCACATTCGATCTAAAAAAAATTAATCATCATCCACGCATTCAATCAAATATGAAAATAAATGATGATCATAAAACTAGAATTAGAACGTCTGCAAAACAAAGTTAGCAACAGTTCTAAAACTACCCGACCCCGATAACCGTAAATAAAAAACAAAATGGTTCTGATACCAATTGTTGGAGGCAATACTGTCAAGATCATTGTTTTTGCAAACGATTTTTGGTAAAACATTAACTGGACGGGCAAACGCCGAAACGAGTTCCAGATAAAACTTTTGACGTAGAACGATCAAAATAAAACCTATGCAACCAAAGTTAATTTAGAAGAATACTTTTTGTCGATCGATTCTTCAACTACGATTTGATTCCGAGTTGAAGCTCCTGTTAGATATTCTACTGTATTCCCTTACGCGATTCTCGAACGTAGTGTGGGCTACGGACTATCGAGAACTCGTACCTGCAAAACCCAGATATATTTAGTCTTGAAAGAAAAATTATGATATATCAATATAAAATTAGTTCAGCCTATCCGTATATATATAGGGCTACAGTAGGGATCTAGAGATTAATTAGGAGTAAGACTTTCAGTGGAATACAGATACCTACCAGCGGCTTCTGTAATTATGGAAAGACAGCAGCGGTTTCTACAATTTTCATAAAACACTGAATTACAGTTTACACCACTAAAGAACTGTAATTGCACTCTAACCTATAATCTCAAGATTTTCTTGCATTGAGTTCCTGTTATTAAATGCTTACTATTTCTCCCCACATTAAGATTTTTGATACCCGCCAATTAAATTTAATTACTGACAATTTAATTTAATCGACATCTTGGTATTCGCATAAGTCCTTCTGCTTAACTTATTTGATCGCCGGATAATTAAATCCACCTACAGAGTTTGGCCCGGTTAAAACTTATAAGCTTCTTTAAGGGGTATCGTCAATCCCGATCTTTTAGAACGTGGATTCTGTCAATAATTAATATTTACCATATAAATAATACCGCTATCCAACTCACCAGAAATATAGAGCCATATAAGATCGCACCCTCTAATGAATCACAACAACGAATATTAAATATATGCAAATTAATAATTATTTTAGAATTAAGAGGATAAATACTATTCATAATAATCTTGGGGTGTGAATTAATTTATATAATCAGTATAGAATTAATTACTCCAAATATCCCATTCAATACACACAAAGTGTACTGGCACAGAGAGTCGGAATAATAGACGACGCTATTATCTGTTCTCCGTAATCAAGACAGGTCTACTAAAATTCTGTACTATAGTCGTACCGATGGTATGCCCATTTCAATCTAAACTGTAAATATAAAACTTATATTCTGCAAGAATCTAAAATCAAACTTTTTGTGTGTAAGCCGTACTGTACACACAAGATTAAATACAATACAAAATATTAGATATCCATGTATAACAAAGAAATGATATACATACATTACTCATAAAGATTCTCATAAAATAAAAAAGTAATTTTATTAAAATAAAATTAAATACTAAAAATATAGTTTTCAGTATACCAACCCTAACAGTTCCCACTCTGGTACAATCAGGATAGGTGCACTGGTCAGTCTCTCTTTCAAAATTTGGAAGGAAAACTCACAACCAGCAGTCCACACGAACTTGACTCCCTTTCGTGTAAGGCACGTCATAGGCGTTGCAAGCCTAAAAATGTTTTTCACGAATCGCCGATAGTAACCTGCCAAGCCTAAAAAGCTCCGAATCTTAAACACGCTCTTTAACCTCTCTCAACTCATCACTGCTTCTATCTTGGAGGAACCCAATGCCACTCCATCTCTTGAAACCACATGCTCCAAAAAATTTACTTCGGGTAACTGGTACTCACACTTATCGTATTTTGCATACAACTACTGCTCCCGCAACAATTGTAGAGCGATACGAAGATGCACCTTGTGCGCCTCCTTCGATGGTGAATAAATAAGGATGTCATTCACAAACACTACCACAAACCTATCGAGGTACGGGTGAAAGATATGATTCATAAGGTCCATAAACGTCACTGGTGCATTACTTAGTTCGAATGGCATAACTAAAAACTTAAAGTGCCCATATTGGGTGCGAAAGGCCATCTTCGGGATATCCTCCTCTTTGACCCTCAACTGATGGTAGCTCGATCTCAAGTCAATCTTCAAAAAACAATACGAACCCTTCAATTGGTCAAACAAGTCGTCGATACAGGGCATAAGGTACTTATTCTTAACGGTAATGTGGTTCAACATATAGTAATCAATAAAAAGGCATAGGGATCCATCCTTCTTCTTTGCAAACAACGCCGGAGCTCCCAAAAGCGATATGCTAGGGCGGATAAAACTCTTTTCTAACAACTCTTGAACTTGCAAAGCACAGAGTTGAAGCTCAAATAAGTCATCTGGGAAAATGTACAGAAACTCGCAAACCACAGGAGAAAACTCCCCACGAATAGAACCAATCATAGACAAGGCTAAGAAGAGGAGGATAAAACTGCCTCAGTCCCATGATCAAAGAGGTCTAGGCAATAAGCCATCATCCCAATCGCACACGAAACAAAACGAATCTCCCTCCGATGTGCAGAAAACACCTAGTATCGGTCGTAATTGGTAAAGGTGCGAAAGGTGGTCAACCAACCCATCCCCAGGATGATGTTGAACGAGGCTATATCAAGCAGAATGAAATCAAATACTGGATGGTGGTTGACGATCTCCATCTCATAGGATCTACACACATGCCTTAACATGGCAACCCCACCAATCGGTGTATCTACTCACAATGCGCTACTCAATACGTCTACTTCTAGCCCCAATGCAGATGGAAATGCGGATGAGATGAATGAATGTAATGCTCCGGTGTCTACAAAACATTGGCCCAAGAACAGTACACTAGGAAGGTACCTCGAATGATCAACGGGCTGGTTGCGGCATCCGGCACGGCAGGTGCCACTGAAGTGCTGGGGTTCACGAGGGCATACACTTGTTCCTGATTCTGCCCACTATTCATCCCAGTCCCCGGCTGCCTCACCGACTAGGCTGAAGTAGCCCTTCATGCTGTCTTGGTTGACTACACGCCCGACTACTACTGTGATGACCCATAGCCCGGTCATCCCTGAGATACTTGTCCTAGCTGTGCTCTCAGAGCACTATGTGCATTCCATTCCTTAGGGCAGTCTCGACGAATGTGGCCTGCTTGACCACGCTGAAAACACGAGAATGAGGCCCTCTCTTGAGTCTAACTCTGACTTTGTTGCTATTTTCTCTGTAGGTAATCCCTAGCACGATGTCCCAGCTGTCTGCATGTGTAACACACCATCTCCTGACATTTAGAACGTCCAGATGAACCCAAAGATGGTGCGGGTGCCAATCGTGGTTGTAACTGAGATCTCATAGGGTAAGAACCTGATCCTCCTAACTTCTGCATCTTTAACTAGCGCCCTTTAGATTGAGCGCTAGAAGCTCCCTAATGTGACTTGCTCTCTCTAATCTTGTGGCTCTCCGTAATTGCATTCTAAACCCAAATAGCGGCCTCCACAAGCTCTGTATAGACCTGAAATCCCAACATCTCAATCCTATCCGTAACTGAGGGATAACGACCCCTTTCAAACCATTTGGTGCGTAACTCCTTCGTTGCCACCATTTTATGTGCAAAGCGCGTCAGATTCGCGAACTTAGCCTCATACTGGACCACTGTTAAATTCTCCTGAATAAGATAGAGAAACTCCTCTTGATACGTATTCCTTAAAGACCCGGGTGAAGGCGGCCTACGTGCCCTCTGTCATTATCTTAGCAAATTTCTAGCATTCTCGAGCATCCTCTCAGAGTTGGAGCACCACCAACTTCACTCTTAGCTCATCCTCCATGATCTCCAAGGTGTCGAAGATAGTCGTGGTCACCTCTAACCACTTGGTAGCCTAGTTCCCCAGAAAAGTTTGGAGGGTCTAACCGTCGAAACTCTCTCATGGCAATAGTAGCCCTTAGCTCGGTAGCTCCTACCCCTCCCCTAGCCGTCTCAGCTAATGTTCTCATTATCGTGAGCATCTCCTTGATCACATCTATTTCACCTACTTGTTCCTGTGGGGCATGTACATCTTCTTCCTCTAGAACTTGGGCATAAGCGTGTCCTCGGCAGTGACCTCGCCTCGGGAACATTGCTCTCTATAAGAAAGAATGAATGGAAGATGTCAACAACAAGGTCTAAACACACTTATCTCTCATGGACAATGTCGTCCCTCATCAAGATACCACATAACACGTGTCATCACATCAACACATCTTATGCAACACATAACGAGGAGGACTAATCGGAATGACACATCAGTCTGGCTAACTCATTTGGTTCTCTGGTTAGAATGGATGTCGGCCAAATGCCTTTCTAACATGGATCCCAAACTAGTTGAACGGTCACCCAAGAAAAGACACATCATCCTAAAAATCCAACCCCTATGCCCAAATACCACATAGTATGCAAATGTCAAGTTATTTCTAAGATACATCATGCAAACACTCCAGTACATGAATATCACACATCAATGCAAGCTCTCACGCAATGGATCAACCACTCCCATGGCTCCTAGGTATTCGAACATAAGGCTCTGATATTAATCTTTTACGCCCTCAACTCTAAGGCACGTGAACCAACCTCGACGAACCAACCCAAATGAAGGTTTTAGCAAGAAAGTAGTTTTGAATTCAAAAACCTCATGGAAACTCTTTAAATAAACCAATTGATAAAAGGAAATCAAACCCCACAAGAAAAGATTTTAAGAACCAAAAGAGTGAGAAATTTCCCTAGCAGGCAAACTGCTTAATCGGTCTCAAGACCGATCGATTGGTCTTCCACAGGTTGCAACAATTTTTCCCAAATTTGAGAAATCAAAGACAGTGATTGACCGCTTGATAGACCAATCGATCGGTCCATCGAGCAGTCCAATCCTCCCTTTTTCCAAACATGTTTTCCAACACCATTTCCTAAACTTTAGCCATACCTTCCAACATGCATTTCTAAGGAATTATCACACTGATATACAAATGAAAGAATATGAAAACATCCTCAAAAATCCTTGAATATCAAGAACCCATCGGTTCCATACATAAAACCTCATGGAATACATTACCAACCCAACAAAAAAAATACCCGATAACCTCACATAGATACAATTCATGAGTGCGTAGCCTTAGGGCCTTAAAAAATGGTTATCGACTAAACCAAAGAGTTAAACCATTGTATCAAAAAATTATATTTACAAGATATGCATTTCTCAAAAGATCTTTCTGCATAAATGTAATTATATCCCAAGCTTCAAAAATGATCTCCTCGACCAAGCTTCTCAATCAGCCACCTTCTTTTCATTATCACCTGAAATGGGTTAAACAACATTAGTCGAGGCTTGTGAGATCCTGATTCGTTTTCTCTTTTTTTTTTGTGGAATTTTTCGACACGTAGTTTACCATTTTTATTATTGCAAGTTTATATGCGTTCTATGCACTATCGAGCTTATATATGCATGTGGGGTTGGTTTTCAGGGCCATTGGGCGTCGTGGTGTGAAGTTCAAAAAAAAAAAATTTTTGTGGCCTATAAATATCTAGCCTTAGATATTTTCAAAAGAAATTTCATCTCTTTAGTTTTTGAAACCCTTAAAATCTTTGCCTTCTCTCTAGCTTTTGGGGGGCCCGGAGCTTAGTTTTCGGCGATTAGGTAGCGGATTCTTAGTATCCTTGCTATGGGCTATGCATTCATCCAGATAGAATTTTATTATGACGAAATTCATTTTTTCACGTGATTCGAGACGTCATGTTTTTGACTCAACGAAATAGGATTCTAGACTCTCATATCTTAAAAGTGTGCTACGTAAAATTGTATGTATTTTTACTATTTAAAAATGCATGAAAAATTAGTTTATGTTTTGAAAAGTGGGTTTTCATTCAAAATCATTTTTGGTTGATTTCGGTTGGATGAAACGGGTTTTGAGGTGTTTCTTTCGGTGTTTCTTTGTGGTTTTGGGCTTGTGTATGTCCGAGGGTATCAAAAGGAGTTTGGATGCTTTGATTCTAGGGTTAAAAAGGTGGTTTTTATAGCTAGGGTTCTGTTTCTATTGTGGTCCAATCGACTGGACTAGGTGGTTCAGTCGACTAGGTCGACAATGTGATGATCCAGTCAACTGGGTGATGATCCAGTCGACTAACCTAGGTTTGTGTTTTTTTGTGTTTTTTCAGTAATTTTTTAATCGACTGAATTGTGAAGATCAGTTGACTGAACCCCTGTTGGGGCAATTTTGGTTATTTTGAGAGGTCATGTTGTGGCCAGAAGGGCCTGTTGTTGTTTTGTTGTCGTCCACATGGGTGACGTGGTTTTGTTAATCGAGGTGTTGGTGCTTGGTTAGATGTGAGGTGTTGGTGTATGGTATAGTTAGATGCGAGGTGTTGGTGCATGATTAGATGCGGGGTGTTAGTGCATGGTTAGATGCGAGGTGTTGGCGCATGATTAGATGCAAAATGTTGGTGCATGGTTAGATGCGAGGTGTTGGTGCATGGTTAGATACGGGGTATTGGTGCATGTTTAGATGTGAGGGGTTGGAGTATGGCTGTGTGCATGGTGTTTATACATCACTGGGTGCAGGACGTGCTTGGGTACGAAGTTCTTTTTCTAAAAAGGAGGTTTTGGGAAAAAATGGTGTTTTCTGAAGATGTTTGTGGAAATCGTGTGATGGGAGGTTTGGAGTTGACCTACGGGTTAGGTTTTGTTTTGTAGGTTCTTTGTCATTCGGGTAAGTGGATGGGTCATCCGGGTGAGTGGACATCGGGTTGTGTGGCATGTGATGTCATGTCGGGTTGTGTGGCATGTGATGTCGTGTCGGGTTGTGTGGCATGTGATGTTGTATCGGGTTACGTGGCATGTGATGTTGTATCGGGTTACGTGGCATGTGATGTCGAGATGCGTGTGTGGCATGTGATGCCGTACTAGGGTGTGTGGCATGTGATGTCATGATGGGTCATATGACGAGTGGCGTCGTTATGTGAAACGTTGTGTTTGTACGCAGTTTTATGGATTAAAACTATTGTTTTGTTTATGCATGTGTTGCGTCGTGTGGGATGCATGTGTTGTGTCGTGTGGGTGGCATGTGTTGTGTGGTGAGTGTTGCACGTGGTGCGTTGTGTGTTGCGTGAGCTGCATGTCTTGTATGGGTTCACTCTGGTTATTAGTACATTAGATGGGACTATGGTCCTTCAGTGAAAGCTCGAGAAGATGGTAGGATGAATGTTAACTCTGGTTAACAGTGTATTAGATGGGACTGTGGTCCTTCGGTGAAAGCTCGAGAAGATGGTTGGATAAACGTTGGCTCTGGCCAACAGTGCATTAGATGGGACTGTGGTTCTTCGGTGAAAACCTGAGAAGATGCGTGTGTTTGGGTGTGAATCATCATGGGTATTATAGAACTATTTCTGGGGCTTGTGAGATGTACCTGTGTTGCATGTGGGGCTCGTGAGAGTGGGACTCATGAGAGTCGAAGTTTGTATGTGAAGCATTGTAGTAGATATGTATATATATCAAACTGTTTTCCTTCGAGGATCGCGTGAGTCAAAATTGTTTATATCTTTTCGCATTACTTTTGATCCTGTAAAACTTGTTTGGAGGCTTGGGCGGGTCGTAACATACATATTACTCTGCTAGCATGTTTAGCTTTTATTTTATGTTTGTCTTGTTTTTGGTGAGTTTTGGCTCACGGTGTGGGATTTGAAATATTTTTTAGGCGCATATGGTCACGCTGGTTGATCGAGAGGAACCGGATGAGGCAAAAGACCTATAGTTTCTCTTTTTGTTTCGTATGGATCATGTATATTTTACATGTTTTGGTTTTGGACCATGTATTGTAAGCCTAAGGGCGATATATTTAATGCATGTATGCTTTTTTTCTTGAGAGTGTAACATCAGGTTGGGTGTTGTTTATGGTGTTTCAGGTGAGCTAGAGTTTGGGGCGTGACAACTTGGTATCAAGGCACTGGGTTTGAATACTTAAGAGCCGTGGGAAGAGGGTGCATCACCTTGTGAGATTGATTGCGTGTGCTTGATTGTATGTATTTAGATGTTTTGATAACATGAACATGATAGCTTTACGAGTATGTGAGTGATGTGTATATGTGAGCATGGGGGTTGAACCTTAGGATTGACCAATCTTTCCTTTGACCGTTTGGGTTAACAAGCTTTGAAGCCAAGTTAAAAATGCGTTTGGCCGACGTATTTTCTGGCAAAGAATCTAAATAGGTTATCCAAATTGACGCGTCACTCTTGTTGGTTCTCCTTGGTATGTGGGGCTTGTTCAGCATGATCTTGAATGGCCATGTATTAGCATGATTATGTGTTTTATGTTAGGTGATAACATGATGCTTGAAAGATTATGCGATTATGTTGCTCTCGTATAGACGTGAAGTCTGCGCGGAGAGGACGAGGCCGTGGTCGAGGCTGTAGCCGTGGTTTAGGACAAGGGGATATGCTAATCCCTGATGCTGGGGATGCAAACGCTCCCCAAGGACCGATTGACACGGCAGAGTTGCTGCGTGCGATGGCAGACTCCGTGGGTTGTGTGCTGGCTATTGAGACATCAGCTGGTGAGGATGTGATGTTGGGATGACTTGGTAGGTCCCGTGTCTTGGAGGTAGTTAGCCGTTGTTTAGAGTGCATGACCACGTTTGACCATATCTTAAGAACGGTTTGGCTGACCACCTCTCATGCTTGTGTCAATTTCGATCGACGGGGTCGTTTTCTTTTGACGTTGTGGTAAATTTTGAGGATAAAATTCCTTTAAGGGGTAGAGTTGTGAGACCCTGACCCGTTTTTTTTTGGCATTTTTCGACGCGTAGTTTACCATTTTTATTATTCATGTTTATATGCGTTTTATGTATAATCGGGTTTAGATATGCATGTGGGGTTGGTTTCTGGGACCTTTGGGCGTTGTGGTGTGAATTTCAAAATTTTTTTTTTGTGGCCTATAAATATCTAGCCTTAGATGTTTTCAAAAGATATTTCATCTCTCTAGCTTTTGAAACCTTTGAAACCTCTACCTTCTCTCTAGCTTTCGGGGGGCCCGAGGCTTAGTTTTCGATGTTTAGATAGCAGATCCTTAGTATCCTTGCTGTGGGCACGCGTTTATCCGGATAAAATTTTATTAAGATGAAATTTGTTTTTTCACGTGGTTTGAGGTGTCGAGTTTTTGACTCAACAAGATAGGATCCTAAAATCTCATGTCTTAAAAGGGTGCTACGTGTAATCATATATGTTTTTACCATTTAAAAATGTAAGAAAAATTAGTTTATGTTTCGAAAAGTGGGTTTTGGTTCAAAATCATTTTTGGTTGATTTCGGTTGATGAAACGGGTTTTGAGGCATTACTTACGGTTTTTCTTTGTAGTTTTGGGCTTTTGTATGTCCGAGGGTATCAAAAGGGAGTTTGGATGCTTCGATTTTGGGGATGAAAAGGTGATTTCCATAGCTAGGGTTTTGTTTCTGCCGTGGTCGAGTCAACTAGACTGGGTGGTTTAGTCGACTGGGTCGACAATGTGATGATCCAGTCGACTGACTTGGGTTTGGGTTTTTTTTTTGTGTTTTAACAATAGCTTTTCAATCGACTGAATTATGGGGTTTAGTTGATTGAACTCCTGTTGGGGCTGTTTTGGTTGTTTTGAGCGGTTGTGTTGTGGCATTGGGGGTCTGTTGTTGTTTTGTTGTTGTCCTCGGGGGTGATGTGGTTTTGTTAATCGAGGTGTTGGTGCATGGTTAGATGCGAGGTAGTGGTGCATGGTTAGATGCGAGGTGGTGGTGTATAGTTAGATGCGAGGTGTTGGTGTATAGTTAGATGCGAGGTGTTGGAGCATGGTTGTGTGCGTGGTGTTTGTACATCATTGGGTGGAGGACGTGCTTGGGTCCGAAGTTCTTTTTCTAAAAAGGGGGTTTTGGGAAAAGATGGTTTTTTGTGAAGACATTTGTGGAAATCGTGTGGCGGAAGGTTTATAGTTGGCCTTCGGGTTAGGTTTTGTTTTGTAGGTTGTTGGTCGTCCGGGTGAGTGGACCGGTCGTTCAGGTGAGTGGACATTGGGTTGTGTGGCATGTGATGCCGTGTCAGGTTGTGTGGCATGTGATGTCATACTGGGGTGTGTGGCATGTGATGTCGTGACGGGTTATGTGGCAAATGGCGTCGTTATGTGAAATGTTGTGTTTGTACGTGGTTTTATGCATTAAAACTCTGATTTTGTTTATGCATGTGTTGCGTCGTGTGGGATGCTTGTGTTGTGTTGTGTGAGTGGCATGTGTTGCGTGGTGAGTGTTACACATGGTGTGTTGTGTGGGTTGCGTGTGTCGCGTGAGTTGCATGTGTTACTATTGGAGGCAAGATTGTCAAGATCTTTATTTTTGCAAACGATTAACGAAAAAAATTAACTGGACAGATAAATGCCAAAACGGGCTCCAGATAAAACTTTTGATGACGAACGATCAAAATAAAACCCGTGCATCTGAGTTAATTTAGAAGAATAACTTTTTACCGGTCGAATCTTCAACTACGATTTAAATCCGAGTTGAAACTCCTGTTAGATCTTTCTACTATATTCTCTTATGCGATTCCTAGACATAGTGTGGGCTATAATCTTCTGAGAACTCGTACCGGCAGAACCAGAACGCTTTAG